>JAQOWZ010000032.1:2673224-2883650 GCA_035578165.1 Stenolophus ochropezus
ATTTTTTTATTTTATATTTTGACGTTTCGAATTACATAAGTCAATGTTGCTAAATGTGTGACGAAATAATTAAACAAAAAACAAATATTCCTAAATGAACTTCACTGAAGACAGTGGCTGTTATATTAGGATTGCCGATGGTAATTTATAAATTTAAAAATTAACTACAATATTTTAATACAAACATTTTTGCTAAATTATGAATTAACTAAATAAAAAACAAATGTTCCTAATTAAATTAAACACTTTGCTGTGTTTGATATCAAAAGAAAGAAAACCATAAGGGTCGGTTTTGAAATGACAAAAAAAATGTGACATGTCGATCTGTATTTGTTTTTCGTAAAAAGTTCTTAGAAGTAGGTCGTCCTTGGGTTTTAAGGAAACGACACAATGTGGATGGGTGTGCATGAATGACAAAAATGTTCTACGTAGATTAGAATTTGTTTTTTGCAAAATGTTGTCAAAAAATGTCGTGTTTGGAAAAAGTTGTAAGAAGTATGTGGTGTTTAGTATCAAATGAAAGGGCTCGATAAGGGCTGGCGTATAAAATTAACAAAAATTATCAATATTGATCGGCTTTTGTTTTTTTGCAAAACTTTCTCAAGGTACGTCGAGTTTGGTCTCAAATGAAACGACTCGTTGAGGGCTAGAGTGCAGAATTGACAAAAATGTGCTATGTCCATTGGTTTTTGTTTTTTGCAAAAATTTGTCACAAGTGTGTGGTGTTTGGTATCAAATGAAAAGTTTCGATAAGAGCTGGTATGCAGAATTAACAAAAATGGTTTATATTGATCAGCTTTTGTTTTTTTGCAAAAAGTTTTTAAAAGTATGTCGAGTTTGGTCTCAAATGAAAGGTCTCGTTGAAGGCTAGCGTGCAGAATTGACAAAATTGAACAACGTCGATCGGTTTTTGTTTTTTGCAAAAAGTTGTCAGAAGTGTGTGGTGTTAGGTATCAAATGAAAGGTTTTGATAAGGGCTGGTGTACAGAATTATCAAAAATGGTTAATGTTGATCCGCTTTTGTTCTTTGCAAAAAGTTTTTAGAAGTATGTCGAGTTTGGTCTCAAATAAAAGGTCTCGTTGAGGGCTAACGTGCAAAATTGACAAAAATGTTCCATTCCGATCGGCCTTTGTTTTCCGCAAGAAGTTCCCAAAAGTATGTCGAGTTTGGTATCAAACAAAACGTCTGGTTGAGAGCTAGCGTGCAGAGTTAACAAAAATGTTCCATGCCAATCGGGTTTTGTTTTTCGAAAATAGTTGTCATAAGTGTGTGGTGTTTGGTTTCAAATGAAAGGTTTCGTTGAGGGCTAGCGTGCAGAATTGACAAAAATGTTCCATGCCGATCGGGTTTTGTTTTCGCAAATAGTTGTCAGAAGTATATACTGTTTGGTATCAAATGAAAGTTCTCGGCGTGGGCTAACCTGTAGAAATTGCAACAATGTTCCATGTTGATCGACTTTTGTTTTTTGCAAAAGTTAATAGTAGTATATCGTGTTTGGAATCTAATGAAAGGTCTCGGTGAAGGCTAGCGTGCAGAATTGACAAAATTGAACAACGTCGATCGGTTTTTGTTTTTTACAAAAAATTGTCAGAAGTGTGTGGTGTTTGGTATCAAATGAAAGGTTTTGATAAGGGCTGGTGTACAGAATTATCAAAAATGGTTAATGTTGATCCGCTTTTGTTCTTTGCAAAAAGTTTTTAGAAGTATGTCGAGTTTGGTCTCAAATAAAAGGTCTCGTTGAGGGCTAACGTGCAAAAGTGACAAAAATGTTCCATTCCGATCAGCTTTTGTTTTCCGCAAGAAGTTCCCAAAAGAATTTCGAGTTTGGTATCAAACAAAACGTCTGGTTGAGGGCTAGCGTGCAGAATTGACAAAAATGTTCCATGCCGATCGGCTTTTGTTTTCGCAAATAGTTGTCAGAAGTATATACTGTTTGGTATCAAATGAAAGTTCTCGGCGTGGGCTAGCCTGTAGAAATTACAACAATGTTCCATGTTGATCGACTTTTGTTTTTTGCAAAAGTTAATAGAAGTATATCGTGTTTGGAATCTAATGAAAGGTATCGGTGAGGACTGACGTGCAGATATGAAAAAGCTGTTTTATGTCGATTGGCATTTGTTTTTTGCACAGGCAGCGGAGCTCTAGGGAATGATCGGCGTAGCCGAGAATTCGCTAGTCACTATGCTAAACGATTACATTCACTATATATCTATCTATCTATCTATCTATCTATCTATCTATCTATCTATCTATCTATCTATCTATCTATCTATCTATCTATCTATCTATCTATCTATCTATAGATTCATCACGAGCATCGAGTAACATTTGTAAAGGCCTACAGCCTGAACCATGCAAGTGATTGTTATAATTTTTTTTTAATATGTGGGGGCTAATGAGATCTGGTGCCTTTTGGGTGTCTCATATTTTTACCGTTAGTAGTTTTCGTGTAAAAAATTAAAACTGTGCATAAATGATGCCTGGAAACAATGGATATCAGAGGCCATGTCTAAATGTAAGAAGAATCACGCCGTCATCCGTCACTTTTGACAATCTGTCTATGAACTTTAAATGATTATATCTTTTAATAGAACATTGATATCAAAGATTTAAAAACAATTTCATGAATAATAGACTTGAGCAAAGGTGTTACAACTAATTTAAGTTTAAAACATAACGTATTTAATTAATATAAATTTTGACGTTTCCAATGTCAAAAGTCAATGTTGTCAAATGTGTGATGAAGTAACTTTGACAAGTATAAGTACGAATATTGATGTACAATAATTTTGAAAATGGACAAAGATATAGTTAAATGAACTACGCATTCGTACTTTATAATATTGAGCAAAATATATATTATTATTGTAGAAATTGTATATGGTATAATTAAAATTTTCTGACATTTAACGTTTGATACAAATACTCAGAACATATGTTGGTTTGTACTTATTATTTATTATTTAAATAAATATAAAATAAAATATGTATGTATAAGAAATGTAGAGAAAGATATAAAAAGGACAGAAATATACAAAAGATTGCAAATAAGTAGTACTAAAGAATATGAAAGACGAAAGAGTACAATTTATTATTCCTGTAAAAGCAGAAACATTATTTTTCAGAAAATAATTCAATTAATTGATATTCTGTTCTTTATATACAAGAGATTTATAGGAATAATTCAAATAACGCGCATTTTTTGAGCAGGTGTTCTTCTTTTGATTCATATGCGTTTCACCCCTCTATTTTATTAAGTGAACGACAAGTTCGAAGAAATTAAATCATTTGTCAAAACATGTTATGTGTCAGACCTTCATAATTTACTTAAAAGTCTTGCCAGCACATTGTTGTTTATTGTATTTGCAAAATGACAAGTACACCTATAATTATAAGCCGGGATATACTTTGCATACGTATTAGAAATAGTAAGTTACAAATAAATTCCTATTATATTGAATAACAAATTATTTATTATAGGTGTTTTTTAGTACTGTCTTGAGTACTGTACTTCATTTTAAATTAGAAACGCGATAAAAAATTAACTAATGATAATAAAAAACTACATAATATCATTAGAAGATTTTGACTTAAAATCATCAATTAAGTGGGATAACTGATTATCGGAAATTTTCAATTCTGAGCTAAAATCGTTCACAATACTAGACAAACAATACGTGGTATTAATTTCCTGCAATCTGTTAACAAAACCTGTAAGTAGCAGAAGATATATTTTAACTCCGAATGAATGTACGTACATAACAGATTGTGTTGTCCTAAAACATCTTTATTATGAAAAAAATAATACAAGCTGGCGGGGATGTACTATTTTTATTTTTATTAAAAAAAAATTACAATCAAACGAACGAAGTAGAATTTAAAATAAATTTAATAAAATACGTTTTATGATAAATATGTTTTTAATGCAGGATTGGTTTGTCGACTGGTTGTTAATATGAAGAAAGTCTTTATTGGAGTTGCAATCATCTAATAAAATCCACTAATACACATATTAGTGGATTTTATTAAATTACAGTAACTGCAATAAAAACCTTCCTCTTATGTTTTTTTTTTAATTTGTAATTTTCATTTTACAGCTATGAACGCGAAAAATAATAATAATAATGTAGGTACACTGAACAATAGTTGCAGTTTATTTTAACAAAAATACAATATGAATGATTATACACAAATTTTGAATGTATTTCATGTAAGTATATATTTTAGTGCAATTAATCTCTACCAATATAAGCACTAATGCCAGAGTATCAGTTTTCGCTCAAAAGTTTGCCCTTATCTTATGATCAATGAAAATGGAAGTTAAAGATTCGAACAACAAACCTTGCATCTGTGACACACGCTAAAAGTAAGTATTATAATTATTTCGTTATTGTATATAACACGTTCATTTCGTTTTAAAGGTAAATTGTCATTTAAATTAAAAGTATATTTGTATTATAACATTATGAATAAATTATTATTTAAAATTTATTATTTTTGAATTTTTAATAATTTAAATTTTGTATTTATCGGTATTGTACGCCGTCAGTGTTAATAATTTCTCATTTACCGACATTTCGGAAATACTAATTTGAGATCAGGGACAGCATAGAAAACAAAATTTGTTTATCAAGAATATTGCTTCTTCACCTGTGTGTAGAGTAATTTCTTTTATTGTGCTTTGTTACAATATATTTATATTGCGAATTAATTTCGTTATCTTTGATCTGAGCTGCAGTAGTCACAATAAAATAAATCCCGTTTAGTGTGCCGCTAAATGCAAATCTAAGGTGATAAATATTTTATATCTTTTAAAACCCTCGAAAAATCAACTTGCAAGTTCGCAATTTACAAGTAGAAAAATGTCATTTGTAACCAAGCTAATAGAAATTTTAATTTGTGATTTCATTATTTTTTTTATATTATTTTATTTCTTATTAAATTCTTATGTTTTCTTGTTTACCCGGCGCCAGTAGTTTTTAACCTGTTTTCCGTAAACCTACAAAAGATGTGTCTCCATTATTTTTATTTAGCTGAAGTACGCTCCAAAATATGCAAAATTATTTTTTGCAATAATTAAAAAAATATTTAGGCGGGTATTTCATCGTCTCTGGCGGGCCGCGTGTTATAGTTAATTGCAAGTTGGACCAACCTACAATTTTTGAGTGTTGATTTTCTATTTAAGTATAAGTAATTTATATTAAATTTATAATCATTAGCGCGAGTTTTGAACGGAAAAATTAAAAGTATGATGAATGAAATTCTTCACGATGATATTTTTGGAAAAGTCGTAGCCTTTATTTTTGTAATAGAATTCCAAAAACGTGGATTACCACATATGCATTTGTTGTTGACATTAGATAGCGAAAGTAAAATCCGTAACAAAGATGAAATAGACGAAATTGTAAGCGCCGAAATTCCAGATGAAGACGATGAACCAGAGTTGTATCAATTAGTTCGAACACACATGATCCACGGTCCCTGCGGTATATTAAATAAATATTCAGCTTGCATGAATGAAAATAAATGCACAAAAAGATACCCTAAAGAATTTCGAAACGAAACAAACGAAAATATTAACGGTTATCCTCTTTACAAAAGGCCAGATAATAATGCAAAGATATATATTCTCTGGAAAAACGGTTTAGTAAAATATACAGTAGATAACAGAGGGATAGTACATTACAATCCATATTTGCTAAAAAAAGTATAAAGCTCATATTATTATCGAAATATGCTCTTCGGTTAAAAGTGTTAAATATATATGCGATTATCTGTGTAAGGGTCATGACTGCGCAAGTATTAAATTAGGTCAACCAGATAAAGATAAAGTAATTCAATGGGATGAAATCATCGGTTATTTAGATGCGAGGTATGTTTCTGCTCCAGAATGTTGTTGGAGGCTACTGGAATATCCCTTACACGATAAATCACATACAATATTTGAGTTAGCTGTTCATTTGAAATACCAACAGGCGGTATTTTTCGTTAATGGTCAAGAGAAAAAAGCAGTAGAACGGGCAGCGAAAAAAAATACAACTTTAACTGCGTGGTTTATTCTAAATAGCACAGATGTAAATGCTCGGCAGTATGTTTATATGCAAATTCCAAAATATTATGTATTTGTTAATAACGCTTGGAAGGCTAGGCAACGCGAGTCAAAACCACCAATAGGCCGAATGATTTCCGTCAGTCCCAGAGATATACAAATGTTCCATCTACGTTTAATATTAGTACACGCGAAAGGGGCCACAAGTTTCGAAGACTTGCGTACCGTAGATGGTAAGTTGTATAACACATACCAAGAAGCTGCCCGCGCATTAGGTCTTTTAGCAAATGATAAAGAATGCGAAAATTGTTTAGGTGAGGCAGTGATAAATAAATTTCCGAGACAATTAAGAGAATTATTTGCATATTTAATTTGTTTCCACACGTCCACCAATGCCGTAGCTTTGTGTGAAAAATTTAAAGAGTATTTGATGGAGGATTATTTATTGCACAATTCCAAAAAAGTAGCGCAAAATAAATGTTTAAGAAAAATTCAAGAAATATTAGAAATACATAGATTCACATTAAGCGATTTTGGTTTACCGCTGCCAGATGACGTAGATGAAAATGAAAACGATTTGATTGATACTGCAGCAGAGAAATTAGAGGGAGAACAAAATGTAGCGTTGTTTAATAATTATCAAAGAGAAATTTTAGATTTAATTTTAAATGCCAGTAGGTATGGGGACGATTGAGCCTGGGAAAATTTTGCCGACCGTGGGAACTTGGCGGCATCCTTTGATCCCCAAATTTCGGGGGTTTGTCCCAGCCCCAAAATTTTGGGGGTTGGCCCACCTCCGCAGGGGTTTGGCCCACCCCCGAAATTTTGGGGTTTTGGCCCACCCTAATTTGCATACCGTGTGTGTTTGGCCCACCCTAATTTGCATACCGTGAAGTATGGCCCACCTCCGAAATTTTGGGGTTTGGCCCGCCCTAATTTGCATATCGTGGGGTTTTTGGCCAACCCTAATTTGCATACCGTGACCCACCTCCGAAATTTTGGGGTTTGGCCCACCCTAATTTCAATACCATAATTTGCGTATCGTAATTTGCATACGGTAATTTTCTTACCGTAATTTTTGGCCCACCCTAATTTGAATACCATAATTTGCATACCGTAGTTTGCATACCGTAATTTTAGATGTTTGGCCCACCCTAATTAGAATTTTGTAATTTGCATACGGTAATTTGCGTAATTTTGGGATTTGGGCCACCATAATTTGCATGTCGTAATTTGCGTACAATAATTTTGGGGTTTGGCCCACCCGTGGGAAAATTTGAATACCGTAATTTGCATACCGTGGGAAAAATCTGCATAACTTAATTTGAATACCGTAATTTGCATACCGTAATATGTATACGGTAATTTGCATAATTTTGAGGTTTGGCCCAACCTAAATTAGTAATTTTGCATTCGTTGATTTTATATTATAATATTTTCATCATCAAACTAGGGCAATAATAGTACATAATCAGCAAAGTTAGGGCAATAGTAGTTGTTGACGTCATGCTCTAGTAATATTAAAATAAATGAAATAATGCATTATCATCACATTATACTAGGACAATATTAGTTGCTGACGTTGTACTTTAGTAATATTACAATGAATGAAATCATTGAACTAAACTAGGGCAATAATATTACGTTTTGAAATATTCACCATTGCTGGAAATAGGGTTTTTACAGTAAAATGAAATAGTAAATTATCAGCCAATTGGGGCAATAATGTTGTGCTATTGATTCCAGTACCGTAATTTGCATACGGTAATTTGCGTAATTTTAGGGTTTGGCCTGCCCTAATTTTACATACCGTTATTTGCACAGGTTTGGTCCGCCCTAATTTACTAATTTTTGCATGAAAATTTACATACCGTGGGAGCCTGTCTTCTCCTTTGATGCCACCGACCACGTTGTGCGATATAAATAAAAACCACTCCCGCACTTCCTCTGTCGGATTCCAAATCCTGACATCCTTTCAACACGAAACAAAATTATGAATAAGACAAGTTGTCAACAACGGGCTCCTGTGGAGAGGGGAGGTGCGAGACCTTGCAGAACTTGCAGGTCAGTGTCTTACTAAGGTACACGTGCAAGTTGCACCTGCGTAACTGTCTAGACATAGGGGGTGAATATGTTAATACAATTGTATGTATAATATTTGACTGTAGTATAATAATAATACCATGGTTTGTTAATAAAATTACTATTTATGAATTTTTAGTTGTTCTTTACAAAAGTTTTGCTGACGTGTAGGTACTAGATATGTTAATAAAACTGTATGTATAATATTTGACTGTAATATAATAATACCATAATTTGTTAATAAAATTACTATTTATGAATTTTTAGTTGTTCTTTACAAAAGTTTTGCTGACGTGTGTCGTCGTCGTTATGCTGACTCGATACTGGGTCATCGTCACCTCCTTTTGCTCTACGTCAGCGATATGATGACTAGGGTCAGGCCAGTCATTGATGAATAGCGAGTAGAATTTAATTTATACCTCGGAATCAGCAACCGAACTCTTTATCTTTAGAAACAGAACTGCGCCATCAGTATCAGAGCTGATTATGACAAACTGCTACTTATTAGAAACAGAACAGCTTTACAACAGCTTTACAACAGCATAGTTGTTTATCTATAATTGGATCTGTTTTTTATCTGGTAATGAGCTGTTTTTCTGTTATTGAATCAGTTTTTTTACCTGTTTCTATAAACAACACCTCTGTTTTTTATCTGGTCATGAACAATTTATCTGTTTTCACAAATAACAGTTTTGTTAGGGAAATGCTCTCGCGATATGGAGTGGAACAGCGAGTAGAATTTAAATTATACCACGGATTTAGCAACCGAACTCTTTATCTTTAGAAACAGAACTGCGCCATCAGTATCAGAGCTGATTATGACAAACTGCTACTTATTAGAAACAGAACAGCTTTACAACAGCATAGTTGTTTATCTGTAATTGGATCTGTTTTTTATCTGGTAATGAGCTGTTTTTCTGTTATTGAATCAGTTTTTTTACCTGTTTCTATAAACAACACCTCTGTTTTTTATCTGGTCATGAACAATTTATCTGTTTTCACAAATAACAGTTATGTTAGGGAAATGCTCTCGCGATATGAGGTGGAACAGCGAGTAGAATTTAAATTATACCACGGATTTAGCAACCGAACTCTTTATCTTTAGAAACAGAACTGCGCCATCAGTATCAGAGCTGATTATGACAAACTGCTACTTATTAGAAACAGAACAGCTTTACAACAGCATAGTTGTTTATCTGTAATTGGATCTGTTTTTTAACTGGTAATAAGCTGTTTTTCTGTTATTGAATCAGTTTTTTACCTGTTTCTATATATATCACCTCTGTTTTTTATCTGGTCATGAACAATTTATGGGGAAATGCTCTCGCGAGATGGGCACCTCGGGTATATACAAGAATTGATTGTAATTTGACACACACACACAAAGACTGGTATGAGTAGGTTTTCTTACAAGTAAAAGACAACATGAATTTAATACATTTATTGACATATAAATATTACATATACATATACAAAGTATTAGGAGTTAAAACAGCAACCATGTGAAAGAGTGTCTGAAAAGACTAAAACAGCAACCCTATGAATGAGCATCTGAAAACATATCATCATCATGTGAAACTTAGTGCTAATATTATTTACTTGATAGACGTTTTACTCGTTTATCTAAAATAAACTATTCTAACAAAAATATGTTGTTGTTATATTATACCAGAAAAAAGATACTCGCTAATTTTGAATTTAACACGGTAAACGCCATGTCAACATCTCGTTGGGGCGCACGGTAAATATACAATTATTATTTTGTTAAATTAATAAAAAGTTAGTATATGCTATTATTTAGCTTTTTTGTATCCATATGGAACAGAATCATATTGATAAAATTTTCGTTTACCTGAAGTCGGCTTAAATTCTTTTGTTTCACTTCGTGAGATAACCTCATGTATTTTTGTTCTTCGAATGGTTTTGAATGCTATTTTTCTAGGTTTCATTTTTTCATTGTCAATAATCATCCCTTTAAGCGTACTAAAATTAACATCTTTTTCCACCTCGTGATTTATACAAATTCCCTTTACTTTACAAATTTCAGTATATTTATTTTTTGTTGGTGAATAAATTATGTAACCGTAGTTTTTCGGCCCGCCAGAGGCAAATTCTGTAATGTAACTCCCGGATCCATAACTGGTCAATTTATTCGTCATGTCACCGATACAATTTCCCAATACATCTCCTGGTTTGGAAATAAATATTACCGAATCTGTATCATAGTACAATAGCCTTTCTCCAAGTTGCTCAAGATAACTATATAATTTTAAACGATCTTGTGTTGTGGTGTAGGCGGCTAAGCACACATTTACTGTTGGTAGAACATCGCATGTTTCTTCAGTATATTCATAATTAATTACAACGGTATTATCATTAACTGGAACGGTATTAACTACAATTGTCGGGTCAGTCATCATTTTAAAAAATTTATCGGGTCTATTTATTATTTTTGTTTTTGGCTGATTTTCTCGTTGCCCCAATTTTCCCCAAAATGAGTTAAGTATTAATTTCGCTAGAGCTCTTAAGCCAGGGTTTTCAAAAATTTCTGTGTACACCAAACGTAGACCCTCCTGTTTGAAAAAATCTTCAATATATACATTTTTTGTTCCTCTGTGTCGCAATCTTGCGGCCACCCCGATGCCTGTTGTTTAATTTTTATAAATTGATTCATCATCTCTGTAAACAACCCCATGACATTCTTTTCTTTGTTATACTGTTCAACCTTAAATTTCCAAATTTCATAAACCTTAAGCAATTGATATCCCATCTCCTGTGCTTTTACAACTTCATCTATAACCCAAGTTCCGGTTATAGCTCTCTCTGAACCATTGTGTGAACAATCACCCGTATTAAAAATTTTTGCACAAGCATGGCAGAGTGCAAACTTTAATTTATTATTTATTTTTACCGGTAATAGAGGATGGTATAAATTTTGAGGTGGCAAAAGCACGCATTTAATTATGCCGTCAAGACCAGAAACATTTTTTGGACATTCATCCCCTAGGAGCACTACAGGGTGACCCACAGGATATTTTCCATATTTACAAATATAAGGATATAGTGAGCAAATATCGATGTAGTGAATTTTTTCGCCATCTTTACATTTATAATAAGTTTTAGTATTTCCTGTTCTTCCTCCGTAAAACGCGTCACGCGGATTAAGCGGTATATTAGTAAGTAGGGTCGATGTATTAGTAAAATTTTCAATTTCGGGGTTAGCCTGCATTTCTCGTCTAAAATCACACTCCCACATTTCCACAACTTCGTAACCAAGTGATTTAAGTCTTTCGGTTTTAGCTACTGTCGACTCATAACGCAGGTTTAAAGTTTCATCGGGTTTGTCGTGCAGCGGGGTGTCTCTATTGAATTTTTGACACTCAGGATGTCCATGGTAATAACACCCGTGAAATTCAAAAACCTGGTTTAATTGTTCACAATAGCCATTAACTTTTAACCCCTCTAATCTAACTTCTTTTTGTTTAGCCGAATGTAATATATTTACCCCAAGAATGTGTTCCTCCCACACAAGCCATTGTGTTGCTATTTTAGATTGTATGTCACAATTGCGATAACCGTTTTTAGGTATTATACCGATTGTATTTGGTTTTAAGAAATTGCGCCTGTACACTTTGTTGCACGACGACGCAATAGTACGCGCCTCGGTAAACGGACATACATTACTTGTGGAAATCAATTGACCCCTAAACTTTATACACGCCTGAGTGAGAATTTCCACATCAGAGATACAGTATTCGACTATATCACGTTGCATATCGAACTCGGCGTTCTTATGCTCTTCATACCATTGTAAAAAATTTGTTCTTTCTATGTCTTTCATTGTGTTTGGACTGTAGTACTCTAAAGCAGGTAATGGGCCAACGTAATTTTTATTTTCCAACGTATTAAATAAATGAGGAAAATAACCCTTTTTAAAATTATGTCCCAACCCAAATGCTTTAGCTAATTTGGCTAGTGCCATAGGAAAATAATTTAAAGAATCGAGAAATTTTACATTTCCCAAAACCATGGATATAATTTTCGTGCCACGCATTATTAATTCAGGTATTAATGAGGTTTTTGTTAAAATATAATTCAAAATAAACTGATGATCGAACGCTTGGCCGTTATGAGCTATGACTACAATATGTTTAAATTTTTTACGTAGTGTTAATAAATGAAGCATAAACCTTTCAACAACGTTGAACCTTTTATGGTCTGCACTTTAATACCACAATTTTTGCAAACGAATAACTTTCTTTCATTTATGCATTTATCACAACACTGTTTAAAAACACAAAGATTGGGTTCGTGCTCGATTGTATGGTCATCAATTATTTTCTCTTGCCGCGTTTCCAAATCATAAAATATAAACAAAAAGTCTTTAGTTTTAGGTGAACCCGTATCAGGCTGCATGTAACAAGTGATCTTGAGATTGATGAGTCATGCAAATTTTACAGTATATTTCACCGCATGTGTGTCTTCTATTATTTCTAATTGTTTTCAAACAGATAGTACAACAAACAATTTCGCTACAGATAGTATTTTTACCCAGAGAATTTGGTTTAGTGTGATTTTGAAGACACTGTGTACTTTTGAACCAGCGATTGCAATCGGTGCATTTTATTTTTATGTCTGTCTGACATGGTGGAGATTGTTGGCAGGCATAACACGTACCACCGCACCTGTGCCGATTTTTAGTGTTGTAGGGTACATGACACTTTTCGCAATAGTATCCACAGCAAAATTCTGCAGTCAACGATGTTATAACGTTGTAATGCCCTTTGTTATAGAGAAGATTCAAAGTACACTTCGTCTCACCTCCTTCAAATACAACGTCTTTACCCCTGCCACCAAACTCGTATACACATATTTTGTAAGTGTCACCGAAATACCGCTGGAACTGATGTAGTTCGGGTATTCCGGCTCCATCATCAGGAATACTTACCTCAGCATCTTCCGCAAGTTTAATAGCTCTCTTCAATTGCAGCTTACCAATATCCTTCCGCACTTAAGTAAAATCGACGTCTTTTCCAGCATTTGCAATAGCCACAACTAATGCTCGGGGTAAACACAAATTGTCTTTGTTCTGAATACTAATTATACCTCGACGCATACCACATTCTTCGTTAAATGTGTTGTATTTGTTTGATCGTTTTCCAGTTCCTTTGAGAATGCGTACAGTTGTTACGCCTAAAATGAAGTATTTTACTAATACCACTACAAAGTTGGTGTGTATTTTTAACAAAATCAAAATTACAGAGTATTTACATCTGTGTTTAAAATAATATTTCGTAATACGTATCGCTAAATATTATTACCTAGACAGAAGGTGTCGGTATTCAGTCCTACAGAATTAGATTGAAATAATCCGCTAAGCACTCGCCACACATCATCAATAGACACTTCAGACGCATCGCTAAAATTTTTCCATCCTTGACCCCTCTTGAAATCATTGCTACAGAATGTAAATCCTACTTTATCATATGGATCTACATCTTGCGTAGCATGTATTATTACATCTGTTATAACTTCTCGCACCCATTTAACAGGGTATTTACCTTGTGGAACAGGTTTAATATTAAACTCGATAGTTCTTCCTTGTAAATTAAAACGTTTAACTTTCTTCTTGTAATCTTTAATTACAATAAATTTTTCCATTTTCAAAATGTTTGGTGCACTTTCTACTTTGAAGATTAAGTGAAGAATGACCGGCCTAGGATGTGTGATGTCTGTAATTATAGTAGACGTGTAAGTAGTGACCTTCTTCTTTTTCTTCTCTCTCCATCATCAAGCACATGTGCCACCTGCACACCTGGTGATTGCACGTGTGGTTTGGTGAGGCACTGACCTATAAGTCAAGGTTCCGGCTAGGTTGTTGACACAGCATCACAAACAGAAACTGACCTTGCACACCTGTACCAATTCTGAACATTCACCCCCTATGTCTAGACAGTTACGCAGGTGCAACTTGCACGTGTACCTTAGTAAGACACTGACCTGCAAGTTCTGCAAGGTCTCGCACCTCCCCTCTCCACAGGAGCCCGTTGTTGACAACTTGTCTTATTCATAATTTTGTTTCGTGTTGAAAGGATGTCAGGATTTGGAATCCGACAGAGGAAGTGCGGGAGTGGTTTTTATTTATATCGCACAACGTGGTCGGTGGCATCAAAGGAGAAGACAGGCTCCCACGGTATGTAAATTTTCATGCAAAAATTAGTAAATTAGGGCGGATCAAACCCGTGCAAATAACGGTATGTAAAATTAGGGCAGGCCAAACCCTAAAATTACGCAAATTACCGTATGCAAATTACGGTACTGGAATCAATAGCACAACATTATTGCCCCAATTGGCTGATAATTTACTATTTAATTTTACTGTAAAAACCCTGTTTCCAGCAATGGTGAATATTTCAAAACGTAATATTATTGCCCTAGTTTAGTTCAATGATTTCATTCATTGTAATATTACTAAAGTACAACGTCAGCAACTAATATTGTCCTAGTATAATGTGATGATAATGTATTATTTCATTTATTTTAATATTACTAGAGCATGACGTCAACAACTACTATTGCCCTAACTTTGCTGATTATGTACTATTATTGCCCTAGTTCGATGATGAAAATATTATAATATAAAATTAGGTTGGGCCAAACCTCAAAATTATGCAAATTACCGTATACATATTACGGTATGCAAATTACGGTATTCAAATTAAGTTATGCAGATTTTTTCCCACGGTATGCAAATTACGGTATTCAAATTTTCCCACGGGTGGGCCAAACCCCAAAATTATTGTACGCAAATTACGATATGCAAATTATGGTGGCCCAAATCCCAAAATTACGCAAATTACCGTATGCAAATTACAAAATTCTAATTAGGGTGGGCCAAACATCTAAAATTACGGTATGCAAACTACGGTATGCAAATTATGGTATTCAAATTAGGGTGGGCCAAAAATTACGGTAAGCAAATTACCGTATGCAAATTACGATATGCAAATTATGGTGGGCCAAACCCCAAAATTTCGGAGGTGGGTCACATTATGCAAATTAGGGTGGGCCAAACACACTCGGTATGCAAATTAGGGTGGGCCAAAACTCCAAAATTTCGGGGGTGGTCCCAACCCCTGCGGGGGTGGGCCAACCCCCAAAATTTTGGGGCTGGGCCAAACCCCCGAAATTTGGGGATCAAAGGATGCCGCCAAGTTCCCACGGTCGGCAAAATTTTCCCAGGCCCAATCGTCCCCATACCTACTAATGCCGTATCAGATAGTAATAGCAAAAATAGATATTTCTTTGTAGACGGTCCTGGTGGTATAGGAAAGACATTTTTATATAATACCCTCATCAGTATTTTAAGAGGTCAAAATATTAAGGTAATAGCCGTGGCGTGGACAGGAATAGCGGCTACTTTATTAAAAGGTGGACAAATTGTACATTCGGTTTTCAAGTTACCAGTACCTGTAAATGACGGCTGCGTATGTAAAGTTAAAGCGAATAGTAATGCAGGCAAACTAATAAAAGATGGAAGTGTAATCATCTGTGACGAAGTAACAATGATACCGAAACACGCGTTAAATGCAATAGATTTACTTTTAAAAGATTTAATGAACAATACTGTACCATTTGGCGGGAAAGTTATAGTATTAGGTGGTGATTTCAGACAATGTTTACCGGTAGTAAATTATACAAATCATCGTACCACAATAATAGAAACTTGTGTAATAACAAGTCACTTATGGCAATTCTTTCAAAAATTTTCTTTAAAACAAAACAAGCGTGTAAATAGAGACGAAATAGAATTTTCTGAGTATTTACTAAAAATCGGGAATGGTTTAACTGAAGTTGTCAAAATTCCTGCACACTGTATATCACAAACGTCATTAGCTAATGATATATTTGGAGATAATGAAATAGAGCCAAATGATATACACAAATTTACAGACCGCGCCATTTTAGCACCAACAAATGACGATACAATGTTAATAAACGAACAAGTATTAAATAAAATCGTAGGAGTATCAAAAATATATTACAGTGCTGATTTTTCTGAAGGCGATGATAAAAATAAAATTAGTTATCCAACCGAATTATTAAATGCGTTAACACCAACCGGAATGCCTCCTCATAAATTAACGTTAAAAGTGGGGGCAATAGTAATGTTACTAAGAAACATGAATCCAAAACGTGGGCTATGTAACGGTACATGATTTATTATAAAAGATATGAAAACTAATTACCTTGATGTAGAAGTATTAACCGGGCAAAGTGCAGGTACCCGACTCTATCTACCAAGATTTGATTTAATTACCGATACAAATTTAACATTCGGTTTAAAACGTCGCCAATTTCCATTTCGATTAGCATTTTCAATGACAATTAATAAATCACAAGGTCAAACGTTTAATTTTGTTGGAATTAATTTAGCAAATCCAGTTTTCACTCACGGTCAATTATATGTTGCAATGTCGAGAGTACGGTCATCTAAAAATTTAAAAACTAAATTACCGGATTCAAATATTAACGAAAATTCTAAAGAAGGAATAACGACGAATGTGGTATTTAAAGAAATTTTAAACTAAACAAGATATTAAAATCATAATGAAATAATTTCAATTAAATTTTAATCAGTATAAAAATTATATAAGATAACAATATTATATGAAGTACATATTTATAAACATTATTTCAAAATTTAAAAACATTATATAGAGCACTTCATAAACAAATTTTCAAAAAATTTAAGTTAAAGTGCAAGAATTAAACCAATCTTTTCACATGATGAACATTATGCAGTATCGTAGCCAGGTTATTAAAAACCTTAAAGATAAAATTATCAGATTCAAATATTAAAAATAAAGATTTGAATTGTGAACAAATGGAGTATTTAGAAAAAATTTAAATTGAACAAGTAGATATCATGATAAAAAATTGTTATATTTACAATGTCATAGTCATTTCGTAACTTATTGCAAAATTAAGAACAAAATATCAATAATATATAAATTTCATTATAATTAATTTTAAAACTATATAAAAAAATATTTAATGTTTGAAGTCAAAGACATTGAAATAAAATTTACTAAAACTAAATAAATCTAGCAAATACATATAAAAATATATAAAAAATTGCAATCCATTTAATAATTAATGAATGAACGTAAAATTTAAAAACATTTAATATACAAAAGTATATAATAAATGATAATAGACAAGCAGGCCATTCTACCATTGTATCTCAAAACTTATGCAACAGAATACTAATTTGTACTTATGTTTTTGGCATTATACTACAAAACCGCCAAGTATGGTAAAAATTTCAAGTACCATTGGGGGTTTTAATGTGTTATGTTCCAAGCCATTGTGACTGTTGTATGAATTTGAGAAATAAGGTTTTGATATTCATAAAACTATAAAAGTGCAAATATTAACTACAATTTATTTAAATATACATTTTTTGGTAAAAATAACTTTTTATTTTTAATTACTTTGGTAGATGGCAAAACAATGGCTTGGACATAATGCATTAAAACCCAATACCAGTAGTATTTAAATTTTTGCTGTACTTTGATTTAGTATTATAGCCCGTGATTAAATAAATAAATATAAGAGAAATTAAATACATTAAAAAATAAACTTTATCAAAATTATTCGCCACATAATGGCTGGATGAAATTAGACATATGAAGCTCATTAAAACCTTAAATCTTTAAATTTAAAATTTTTAGAATATCGGAAAAACATGTAATATTATAAAAAGGATTATTGATGGTATATATGAAATATAAAATAAAAATATGAGAAAACAATAATGATAAATTTAAAATATAAAATAAAAGCATATTGAAGCAATAATTATGATTTAAAAATGTGATTTAGAAATACTTAATAATATAAAAAGCAATAAGAAAGAATTTAAAATATAAATAATAAAAAATGTTATGATGGTAAAATTTGATTTGTTAAATAATATATGCAATATATTTAATAAATGTAATTGATATAAGTATTAAATATCATTCCAACATGAAAAGTGGTTTGTAAAATATTGTAAAAGGTAATAAAAAAGAACTTAAGTCTGATAATACCATTGCTCCTTTTACAAATTTTACGGACCTTGCCAAAATGAAAATACAATAAAAAGAATTATAAAAGGCAATTATAAATAAAACTATTCTTTACATAAAAATTAATAAAATAATATTAACAATGAAAAACATAAATAAAATAAAAATTATAAAGCAATGGTTAAGAATTAGAAAAATTTTCTATAGCGTCTACATCCTGGTATATTATATGTTTTACCAATATTTTCAATAATATACATTAAAAATTTTATTTAATGATAAAAAGGTCTCTACTTTTAATAGATAAATGAAAACCTATTTTATATGTAAGTATAAAAAATTTATTTCAATTTTTTACATTAAAATAGTATTATATTTAAATGCATATTTTACCTTTTACTACTACTAAAAGATTGATTAAGCAACATTTGTTTATTATAATACAACAGTCATTAGTTAACATTAATATTTTTCATTGACAATAAAAAATGTTATAGCGCTTAAACAATACTGCTGTCAATAATTTTTAATTAATACCATCTAAAAATAAAGACGTTATACGAAAACTATTTAATACCCGGCTTAAATTAAAACATGTTGCGTCTCTCTATAATATGTATTAAAAATGTGACGTTAAACAAAAGTATATAATAAATCGCAACATGTGGGCAGGCCAGTCTACCATTGTACCTCAAAATTCATGCAACAGAATATAAATACACATTTTTTTGGCAAAATACTACATACTACTACAAAACCGCAAAGTATGGTAAAAATTCCAACTACTGCTGGTGGGTTTTGAAGTGTTAAGTAATTAAGTCATTGTCACTGTTGTATGATTTTGAGTAACAATAATTTCATTTTTTAAAAACTACAAAAGTACAAATATTAACTGCAATTTATTTGGTAAGAGTACTTTTTTGTTTTAAATTACATTTTTATGTACATAATGTGTACCATATTATCTATAATTCCTTGGTAGACTTGGAAAGACAATGACTTGTTACATAATACTTTAAAACCCTATACCAGTGGTATTTGGGATTTTTGCTGTACTTTGCTTCAATATTAGTCTTTGGTAGCGATTTTTCATTTCAAGAAGACTTAATTTTTTATTAGTAAAGACTCGAAGTAGCGTTCACATAAAAAAAAATGGCAAGGGTAGAATTATTGGTATGTGTCCAACACATAACCTCCCGCCTCTAATAATAAATTCTACGTTTTTCAGTACATTCATTTTGTAGTTTTAAAATTAGGTATTGCAGTTCACAATATATTTAATTCGTTTCATACCTAAAATATCCTTCATAAAATTTGTATGACCAAAAAAACAATTATTTTTGGCGTTACTAAAACCGGAATCGAACTTAACCTTGATGCATGCAAATATATTCCTTATATATTTCTTCTACCTGTTTTAAGTTTACAGGAAAAATACTTTATATTTATTTATTTTATCTTTTAAACTTACAGCAAATTTGACATGATATGTCAAATTTTATGAACTCATCTGTTTTGTCGAAATTTCTCTGCCTAAACGATATGTAAAATTATTATAATTTATATATTTATTCTGTTTAGCTAGAAGTTACATATTATATAAACGTAATTATAGAGATCGGTAGAAAATTTAAAAATCTTTATATTTATATGTTGACGATGTGTCATTATTTAAACCTCCCAAGCCTCTCAGCTCATTTCACATCATTCTATGATTGTCTCAGTTCACACTATTCCAAGCGGAAGAGAAGAAGTGGCGGAAATTTAAATCGACGGCAATGGCGACTTTTGTATTCATTCCAATCTGCCCCTGCGATCTCTATGTGTGGTTTATCCATTGCGCCCTTTTAGTGTTTCTCGTGTCAGTATTTCTTGTTGTTGATTTTGTTATTTTATTTATTGTTAAAATCGACAACAACAAATAACTAACACGAGAAACTGCAAGTAAATTCATATTTTCATTATAAAATAATGCAAAAGAACGTATAAAAGTTGGTTTACTTTATCTGCAACTAACAGGCATATAAAAAATCTGATATTATTTGATAAATTTTCATATATAGCTTACCAGATGGCGCCACAGTAGCACTTAAATTTCAAAATAACTATTCAAATTGTATTTATTATACTTTTATAATAATATATATTGACATTTATAATAAAAAAATATTATTAATAACAATAACAATAGTTTTAGATAAATACATATATAATTCAGCTTCATAAAGATATAAATGAAGATAGCAACAGAAAAACATGAATATAATCATGTTTTTTGGCAATATAAAAATGTATCAGTTTATATATTTCGGTATGTTATTTCACATTATTTATATTTATAAAATAGATAATTATTTTCAAAATAATACATTTTTATTCATTCTTTAACTACATTCATACTTATTGTGTCAAGTAATGACAGTTACGCTGTCAAACTTAATGTATTGTATGAAAATACAAATTATGCTAAAATATAATAATAAATAATATACATTACAACAAATGTTTCTAGGTATAACACATTTACATATTGTAAAATATTCTTCATTAACTGATAAAAGTATTTAAAGTTAAGTATAACTGCCTTTTTGCAATTACTTGATTACAAATAACGATTGTATTGTAAAAATACAACCACGATTAAAGATTAGATTAAGATCGAATTTTGATTACAATAATAAAAATATTATATAGTTAACATTACCATGATTCAACTTTTATTTATAACAGCTAGAAAACATGGAATCAATCACATTGAAATGTCTGTACTCATCTATCAACATTGTCAATGTCGTATGATTTTCAAAGGCTGTTTAGTGTGTACATATGTACATCGTTTTGAAAATGGAACATGGGTAATTTGCCAAATGTACATTATTCTATGATAAATGATTTTTATCGAATAAATTCAAATCCTCCAAGTGTCTTACGTGACGTCACATATCCTCTCTCTAAAACTTTATTATTGATTTTCTCCGGAATTGTCAATAATAAAGCGATTTAAAAAAATACGGGTATTTTACATATTTTTTACAGAACCATAAAATGGAAGAAAATAAATTAGGTCATATATCCCATTAAGGTTTACAAACAACACATTTGATTATATCAACTAAAAACTTGTAGTATCTTATACAAATATAACCAAATTGACATTCAAGTGAAGCAAGTAATGTACTTTGTTGAATAAAAACTGTTTTATTAAGAAGGTATGTCGGTTAATATTACAAATTCTTCTTCAAATTATAATAATTTGTTCCTCAAAATTATCCATTCAAAATGTTTGTTCTTTAAGTGCAATAGTCTATAACGAAGTGAAAATTTCGATTAAGATAATAGAAGAAAATATAGTCAAATTTTATAAAATTTTAACTTTGATTATATGAAGCACAAGGCGTATTTTAATTAGTCCTCTTTTCAACACAAATGAATTTGTAATTAAGGTTTACATACTAAAAATTTGATTATAGCAATGAAAATTTTGTCGGAGGTATACCGTGTTTGTTATTAATTGAAAGCACTTGACAAGGGTTTAGCTTGCAAACATGATAAAATAGTTCTTGTCAATCGGCTTTTGTTTTTAGCGAAAAGTTGTCAGAAGTATACCGTCTTTGGTATCAAATGAAAGCACTCGAGTAGGGTAGCCATATTGCAATAACAAAAATTTGCCAGGTCGATCGGCTTTTGTTCTTTTGCAAAATTTGTCAGAAGTATGTCGTGTTTGGTATCATATGAAATGTCTCGTCTAAAGCTGGTGTACAGGAATGAAATTAGACTTCAACTGTAAATACTTCCATGATGCCGGAGGCCTAGTGAAGCTCAGCGTAGCTGAGCCTTCGCTAGTCTCTATACTAAACGATTAGATTCACTATATATCTATCTATATATCTATCTATCTATAGATTCATCACGAGCATCAAATAACTTTTGTAATCGCCTACAGCCTGAACCATGCAAGTGATTGTTATAAATTTTTTTTTAGTATGTGGGGGCTAATGAGATCTGGTGCCTTTTGTGTGTCTTATATTTTTACTATTAGTAGTTTTCGTGTAAAAAATTAAAACTTTGCACAAATGCTCCCTTGAAACAATGGATCCCAGAGGCCATGTCTAACTTTAAGAAGAATCACGCCGTCATCCGTCACTTTTGACAATCTGCCTATGAACTTTAAATGATTATATCTTTTAATAGAACATTGATATCAAAGATTTAAAAACAGTATCATGAATAATAGACTTGAGCAAATGTGTTACAACTAATTTAAGTTTAAAACATAACGTATTTAATTAATATAAATTTTGACGTTTCCAATGTCAAAAGTCAATGTTGCCAAATGTGTGATGAAGTAACTAAATTAAAACCAAATATTCCTAAACTAACTTCACTGAAGACGGTGGCAGTTGTATTAGAGTTGACAATATTAATTTATAAATTTGAAAATTAACTATTATTTTTCAATACAAACAGTGTTGCCAAATTATAAAGTAACTAAATAAAAATCAAATATTCCTAAATAAAATAATTTGAATACTTTGCTGTGTTTGTTATCAAAAGAAAGGAAACCATAAGGGCCAGTTTTAAAATGAGAAAAAAATGTGTCATATCGATCTGCATTTGTTTTCCATAAAAAGTTGTTAAAAGTAGGTCGTCCTTGGGTTTTAAGGAAACGACACAATACGGACTGGTGTGCACGAATGACAAAAATGTTCTATGTAGATTAGAATTTGTTTTTTGCATAATGTTGTCAAAAAAATGTCGTGTTTGGGTATTTTCGAATTACAAAAGTCAATGTTGCCAAATGTTTAATAAAGTAACTAAACAAAGAACAAATATTCCCAAATGAAAGGTTACTAAAGACAGTGAATGTTATATTAGGCTAGGTCACGATGAGGGCTAGCGTGCAGAATGAACAAAAATGTTCTATATCGAACGGCTTTTGTTTTTTGGAAAATGTTGTGAGAAGTATGTGGTGTTTGGTATCAAATGAAAAGGCTCGATAAGGGCTGGCGTGTAGAATTAAGAAAAAAAGTCAATGTTGATCGGCTTTTGTTTTTGCAAAAATTTCTCAAAGATATGTCGAGTTTGGTCTCAAATGAAAGGTCTCGTTAAGGGCTAGCGTGCAGAATTGACAAAAATGTTCCATGTCGTTCGGCTTTTGTTTTATGCAAAAAGTTGTCAGAAGAATGTCGTGTTTGGTATCAAATGAAAGGTCTCGGAGAGGGCTAGCCTGCAGAATTGACAAAAATGTACTATGTCGATCGGTTTTTGTTTTTTGCAAAAAGTTGTCAGAAGTATGTCGTGTTTGATATCAAATGAAAGGTTTTGGAGAGGGCTGGCGTGCAGAATTGATAAAAATGTGCTATGTCGATCGGTATTTGTTTTTTGCAAAAAGTTGTCAGAAGTGTGTGGTGTTTCGTATCAAATGAAAAGTCTGGGTGTGGGCTAGCGTGTAGATATGATAAAAATGTTTCATTTCGATCGACTTTTGTTTAATGCAGAAAGTTGTCAGAAGTATTTCGTGTATGGTATCAAATAAAAGGTCTCGGTAAGGGCTGACGTGCAGATATAAAAAAACTGTTTCATGTCGATTGGCATATGTTTTTTGCACTGACAGCGGAGCTCTAGGGAATGCTCGGCGTAGCCGAGAATTCGCTAGTCTTATATACTAAAACGATAGGTTCACTATATATATATATATATATATATATATATATATATATATATATATATATATATATATATGGATTCATCTCGAGCATCGCAAAAACTTTGCTCACAGGTACAGGTCAAACCATTCATGTAATAATTTTAATATTATTTTATTAGATGCGGTTTAATGAGGACCAATCGCTTTTGGGTGTCCCATATTTTTACCGAGCATAGTTTTTGTGTAAAAAATCGAAAACTAAGCAAAAAAGGTAAACTGGAACAAAACTGAAAAAAATATCCTAGATGCCAGGTTTAATTTAAAAAAGAATTACTGTGTCATCCGTCATTTTTGACAATTCAATATGAAACTTTTAATTGATTTATTTTGAAAATCAAAAGAGATATTGTAAATGTAATTACTTTTTTACACATTGTAATAGTGAGCGAAATATATACAAATATACTGAATGTTAAGTGTGGTGTATTTTAAATATTTAATTTTATGACATTGACGTTTATCATTCGTTGGTCTATAACCAAAAAAGTCACAAGTTTTATATTTTCAAAGAGAAATATACAGAAATATAAAGTAAACTTTGTTTAAAAGAATATGTATAATACACTTTGTGATGTAAGTATATCATTTTAAATTTGTTTCGTTGTATTTAAATATGTATTTTCATTTCAGTTACAATTTTAAATTGGTTACCCAAACCAGAGTACATTTATAGAAGAGAAATAACATAAAATTACTGATAATAACACTACTGAAGTGTAACTGATTATCATAAAAGTGCATTGTACATAATAATTTACTGCAAACCTTATTTACAATATAACCAAACAATCATAATGGAAGTCAGTTATAGTTTTTAATTATTAATAGAAAAGAAATAACATAATATTACGGATAATAACACTATTGACAAAAAAATAAATTCAGGAATTCAATCAAGGCGCGTCGAATTCAGTCATAAACAAATTTATTTAAAAAAACTGACAAACCTTTCCTTCATACCCACTTGTAAGAAATATTTAATAATTTATTGTACAATAATTATTTTGAATTATGTATCTGGATTATAATAAACTGTAAGTAACTGCATTTTATACATTCTTTATGTATTCTTTCATCAAATTTCAGATGAAAGTAGTTGATTACAACAAAGATTTGATTTTTTAAAATTCTATTGTATTTTGTTATGGAATGAAATGAATTTTTAAATAAAAACGTTTATAAAAACAACGTATCTATCCAATTATTCATTTATCATTGATATTTCAAACAATAAACACTTTCTGAAACCAAATATTAATCGAGAAATGCGTTTTCTATAATAAGGCAATTCGTTGGATGAAAATCATTATTATATCGTATCCTTGAAAATGAAACCAGAAAAATTGCACGATATTATAAAACTTAACAAAAATTGGTTCATTTAACACTTGAGTTGGAGACGTGAACGAAATAACTAAGTGAAAAATGTCATATTTACTAAAATGTATAATGAAATATTGTACGAAATTTAATAAGAAATCATCTCTAATACAGGTACTTTTATATAGACTATAAATATTTATATATTATTAGGTAAATATTTTATTTTTTAGATGAGACTATAAGCTACACGTACTCAGATACTCTAACATGGTATTTTTAATAAACTAAAACAATCTATTGGACAATAATTATAAAAATAAGTAGTAGTAAAACATATTCTTTATTAAATGCAAACTAAAGAATATTCCAGAATGAACTATTTAATCAAGAAAACTGCATTTCAAAATTGATTTACAATCTGACGTTTAAAAAACTATATTTGATTACTATTCAAACACTTCCAAAGGTAAATTCATACTGTACAGTATTCTTCCCTTATATATAAATACTTTTAAATTATTTTATATTTTATTTTTTAGATAAGACTATAACCTACACGTACTCAGATACTCTACCATGGAATTTTTAATAAACTAAAACAATATATTGGGCAATAATTATAAAAATAAGTAATAGTAGTACATATTCTTTATTAAATACAAACTAAAGAATATTCCAGAATGGATTATTTAATCAAAAAAACAGCATTTCAAAATTGATTTACAATCTGACGTTTAAAAAACTATATTTGATTACTATTCAAACACTTCCAAAGGTAAATTCATACTGTACAGTATTCTTCTCTTATATATAAATACTTTTTAAATCTAATTTATACATATTTTAGATAGTTAGACTCATAGATTAAGGAAATATATTTGTAGAAGATTCGATATCTACCTTATCATCTGTGAAAACAAATTTTAGCGCCCCTTAGGATCGGCTTCGGGAACTAAATTTGACAAGCTCGGTAATGGCGAGAAATTTAAATACATTTACTTACCCGTGTTGGTACCACATAAACAACCAAATTTTATACTTGGTGAAAATTTTATATGGTAAATTTCAGTTATTTATTAAAGTTATTTATTTATGTTTTTCGTTATAACCTACAAAAGTAAAACTTCTGACAGAAATGGAAAGAGAAAGCAATGTGTAAACAAAAATAGAAAACGGGTTGAACTCACCAACCTAGCAAAATAGCTGGGTGAGTTGGATCAGTTCGAGATCAGATAACACATAGTAGCGCCTGCCGTAAGAGGCTGTGAAAAAAATTCCTCAAGTTCAAAACTTCACAAATTAAATATATATTTTTATTTATTTCCTAAACGGTCTCGCGTGCCGCTTTGAAATCTTTATAAATAAATAATGTACATTAAAACAAATGTTTATTAGTTTCATCCTCGTCAATATATATTATTGAAAGTAGTCTTAATAGTATGATTGGCTATTGCAAAACTGCGAAGTTCTTAAATTTTACTTGCTGGAAATAAATATTAACATTTGCTTTCACAGGCGTTTATTGTTATTATTTTTTTGTACAATCAATTTGATGTCAATACTTCAAATGTACCTTATATTCATAATTTATTATTATCTTCTTCATTATCTGCATAGTTTTGAATTTATTCAAATTACTAAAATAAATATACGGTATAATAAAAATTCGCACGTCCATGAACATAAATTTAAAATTTTCTTCCTAGATATACAGGGTGTTCCATTTAAGCGTGCCACCATTGCTATCTCGAGAATTATAAGAGCTACGAGGTTGGTTAAATTAGCAAAAAACCACCATTTTACAAGACTAATACAATGAACAAAAAAATTTTTTTTCGACCAGTGGTTCTCAAAATACGGGACACAACTTTCTTATTTTAAATGGGAACATATATTTATTTTTAGGTTATTCGATAGAGTATTTTTTTCTGAATTCAACGATATAAACATCATATACTATATTGATAGATTCACTCAATATATATATATCTATATATATATTTTAAATAATCAAGAGAATCGGCGAATTTTTACCTCGGAGCAACAGGTTAAAGCATTTATGTAATCATTTTAATTTTGTTTTTTTTTCAAGTTGTAGGGTCTAATGTGCAGGTGACCTATTCTGTGGCACGTATCACTTGTCACTAGTGATACATTGATGACGTCAGCTCGTGATAGTTTGCGAGTGATACTTTAGTTTCTTTTGAATGGTTAGGTTTTTTCCAGTACATGTTTACGTTGGCAACACATTCAAATATTCAAAATATGAATCACATAATAACAAGCGGCCATTCTGGGATCTCTGTATCTCCACAAATTTTACTAATTATTTATTTAATGTATATATTGTTAATATTTTCTACGTTTTTGTAAATATTTTCTATATTTGCAAAAATACATAATACAAAAAACAAAATACAAAAATACATTATACAAAGAACAGAATACAAAATTACAAAAATATATAATGCAAAAATTATAAAAATACATTATACAAAATACAGAATACAAAAATACATAATACAACAATTACAAAAATACATTATAAAAATACAAAAATTACAAAAATACATTACACAAAATACAGAATACTAAAATACATTATACAAAATATAGAATACAAAAATTATAAAAATACAATACATAACATACAAAAATACATAATACAACAATTACACAAATACAAAACACAAAAATACATATATTATATATGTCGATACAAAACATCATCCTGGGCGTTGTCAGCAACTGGTGGAACTTCTAAATCAATTTCATCGTATCCTGGTTCTGGCTCCTCTACATTGTAGTGTTGGCGATATTGTGCAAAATGGTACACGCCAATACAATCCTGGATCACATTAAAACTGAAAAAATATGATATAATATTAAATGGAACGTAAAATATACGCATACAAATAAATACCTATGCTTCAAATCCTGTCTTTGGACATTATTTCTCGGAAATTGTATCCACTGCCGCATACATTTATTAACACATTGGTAAATTCCTTCATGCTGCGGTTCACCATCGGCTGACTGACACATGCCAACAAATTGTTGCCAACGCTTCGTTGGTAGCTCCCAAGCGCAAGGAAGTTCAATCCAATTAGAATCTGAAACAAACAAAGTATGACAATATAACAATACTATTTTAAAATATTATTATTGATATGATTACTCACTCGCATGTTGTTCGGTATTCTAGAAGGCGCGTCTTGGCCAGCATCCATGTGCGAAACCAAAGTATTTATCAAATACAGGCACGCTTCCTTATTCAGTCGAAAATTAGATTTAAATTCTCGCTCTGAGATACTGAACGGATCTTGCATATCTCTCATATGCCTTCTAAACAACCGGTCTTCTTCTCTTCTTTCTTCATTATCCAACTCTTCCAATCACTGCTATCTGCCCATGCAAAAATGCCATACTTCCTTGAATATAAAAATAGAAAGTATTATACTTTTGAAAATTTGATTTATTTTTCACTTACCTATAAGCAAATAATAGTACGTTCACCTAAACACAAGTAAACTAAACTAAAATTTCAAAAACTCCACAAAATGAAACCAAGAAAAATACACTGTATCACACGCCCACTCTGTATCACTAGTAATAAGTATCTAACACTACCTGCTTTGGTGGTGATAAGTCTACCACTTAACATGACGTCATACCGAGGTTTCACATCAATTCTCACAGATGGCAGAACGTCTTTCACCTAAAACTTATCACTTATCACTAGTGATATGTGCCACAGAATAGGTCTCCTGGAGTGCCTTTTGGGGATCTCATGTTTTTACTGTGAATGGTTCTTGTTTTAAAAAATTTAAACTGTGCAAAATTGGTACCTTGAAGCAATGGATCCCAGAGCCCGTGTCTACATTTAAGAAGAATCACGTAGTCATCCGTCACTTTTGACAATCTGTCTATGAACTTTAAATGATTGTATCTTTTAATAGAACATTGATATCAAAGATTTGAAAACAGTGTCATAAATAATAGACTTGAGCAAAGGTGTCACAACTAATTTAAGTTTAAAACATAACGTATTTAATTAATATAAATGTTGACGTTTCTAATGTCAAAAGTCAATGTTGCCAAATGGGTGATGAAGTAACTAAATTAAAACCAAATATTCCTAAACTAACCTTACTGAAGAGGGTGGCAGTTGTATTAGGATTGACAATATTAATTTATATATTTAAAAATTAACTACTATTTTTTAATACAAACAGTGTTGCCAAATTATAAAGTAACTAAATAAAAATCAAATATTTGATATCAAAAGAAAACCATAAGAGCCGGTTTTGAATTGACAAAATAAATGTGTCATGTCGACCTGCATTTGTTTTTCGCAAAAAGTTCTTAGAAGTAGGTCGTTCTTGAGTTTTAATGAAACGACACAATGTGGACTGGTGTGCACGAATGACAAAAATGTTCTACGTCGATTAAAATTTGTTTTTTGCAAAATTTTGTCAGAAATATGTCGTGTTTGGTATCGAATGAAAAGACTCGTGAATGACTGGTGTGCAGAATTAAAAATTTTCCATGTTGATCGGCTTTTGTTTTATGCAAAAAGTTAATAGAAGTATATCGTGTTTGATTTCTAATGAAAGGTCTCGTTAAGGGCTGAAATGAAAAAATTGACAAACATGTTCCATGTCGATCGGCTTTTGTTTTTTTGCAACAAGTTGTCAGAAATACGCCGTGTTTGGTATCGAATGAAAGGTCTTGGCGAGGGCTTGCGTACAAGATTGACAAAAATGTTCCATTCCGATCGGCTTTTATTTTCTGCAAAAAGTTCTTAAAAGTATGTCAAGTTTGGTTTCAAATGAAACGTCTTGATGAGACCTAGCGTGCAGAATTGACAAAAATGTGCCATGTCAATCAGTATTTGTTTTTTGCAAAAAGTTGTCAAAAGTGTGTGGTGTTTGGTATCAAATGAAATGTTTCAATAAAGGCCGGCGTGCAGAATTGACAAAAATGGTCAATGTCGATCGGCTTTTGTTTTTTGCAAAAGGTTGTCACAAGTATATAGTGTTTGGTATCAAATGAAAAGTCTCGATGTGGGCTAGCGTGTAGATATGATAAAAATGTATCATGTCGATCGACTTTTGTTTTATGCAGAAAGTTGTAAGAAGTATGTCGTGTTTGGTATCAAATAAAAGGTCTCGGTGAGGACTGGGATACATAAATCATAAAAATGTTTCATGTCGACCGGCTTTTGTTTTTTGCAAAAAATTATTAGAAGAATATCGTGTTTGCAATCTAATGAAATGTCTCGGTGAGGCCGGACGTGCAAATTTGAAATAATAGTTTCATGTCGATCGGCATTTGTTTTTTGCACTGACAGCGGAGCTCTAGGGAATGCTCGGCGTAGCCGAGAATTCGCTAGTCATATACTATTTTGATAGTTTCACTCTCTATATTTCTTTATATATATAGTTGGATTCATATCGAGCATCGCAAAAACTTTACTTACGGGTACAGGTCAAACCATTCATGTAATAATTTTAATATTATTTTATTAGATGTGGTTTAATGAGGACCAATCGCTTTTGGGTGTCCCATATTTTTACCGTGCATAGTTTTTGTGTAAAAAATCGAAAACTAAGCTAGAAAGTATAACTGGAACAAAACTGAAAAAATATCCTAGATGCCAGGTTTAAATTTAAAAAGAATTACTGTGCCATCCGTCATTTTTGACAATTCAATATGAAACTTTTAATTGATTTATTTTGAAAATCAAAAGAGATATTGTAAAGGTAATTATATTTTTACACATTATAATAGTGAGCGAAATATATACAAATACAATGAATGTTGAGTGTGGTGTATTTAAAATATTTAATTTTATGATATTTGACGTTTGGTCAGTCAATTAAAAAATTCGTGGCACAAGTTTTATATTTTCAAAGAGAAATATACAGAAATATAAAGTAAACTATATTTAAAAGAATATATACAATACACTTTGTGATGTAAGTATATCATTTTAAATTTGTTTCGCTGTATTTAAATATGTATTTTCATTTCAGTTATAATTTTTAATTGGTTACCCAAACAAGAGTACATTTATAGAAGAGAAATAAAATAAAATTACTGATAATAACACTACTGAAGTGTAATTGATTATTATAAAAGTGCATTGTACATAATAATTTACAATATAATCAAATAATCATAATGCAAGTCTTGTATTTGCTTGGAGAAATATATAGTAAAATTAGTTTAAAAGTAATATTACACTACGTTCTGTAATGTAAGTATGTAATTTTATATATTCTTGGCTGTATTTAGATATGTGTTTTCATTTCAGTTATAGTTTTTATTTGGTTAAGATATCCAAACAAGAATTACGGATAATAACACTATTGACAAAAAAATAAATTCTGGAAATCAATCAAGGCGGGTCGTATTCAGTCATAAACACATTTATTTAAAAATACTGACAAACCTTTCCTTTTTACCCACTTGGAAGAAATGTTTAATAATTTATTGTGCAATAATTATTTTGAATTATGTATCTGGATTATAATAAACTGTAAGTAACTGCATTTTATACATTCTTTATATATTCTTTCATCAAATTTCAGATGAAAGTAGTTGATTACAACAACTATTTGATTTTTAAAAATTCTATTGTATTTTGTTATGGAAAGAAATGACTTTTTAGATAAAAACGTTTATAAAATCAAAATATCTATCCAATTATTCATTTATCATTGATATTTCAAACAATAAACACTTTCTGAATCCAAATATTAATCGAGAAATGCGTTTTCTATAATAAGGCAATTCGTTGGATGAAAATCATTATTATAACGTATCCTTGAAAATGAAACCAGAAAAATTGCACGATATTATAAAATTTAACAAAAATGGTGCATTTGACACTTGAGTTGTAGACATGAACGAATTATCTAAGTGAAAAATGTCATATTTACTAAAATGTATAATGAAATATTGTACGAAATTTAATAAGAAATCATCTCTAATACATGTACTTTTATATAAAATATAAATATTTATATATTAGTAGTTAAATATTTTATTTTTTAGATGAGACTATAACCTACACGTACTCAGATACACTAACATGGATTTTTTGATAAATTAAAACAATCTATTGGGCAATCATTATAAAAATAAGTAATAGCAAAACATATTCTTTATTAAATGCAAACTAAAGAATATTCCAGAATGGATGATTTAATCAAAAAAACTGCATTTTAAAATTGATTTACAATCTGACGTTTAAAAAACTATATTTGATTACTATTCAAACACTTCCAAAGGTAAATTCATACTGCACAGTATTCTTCCCTTATATATAAATAATTTTTAAATCTAATTCATACATATTTTAGATAGTTAGACTATAGATTTTGTCTGATTACTTGGAAAACCTGACAAGCCTTTATTTCATACAGTTTTGGAGGGAATTGTTTAACAATTTAATGTACAATAATTAGTATATAAATAAATGATGTATCTGGACTTTATTAAACTTTTATTAATTGCAATTTACTCTTTCTTTACTCATTTCTTAACATTTCTGATGAAAACATTTGATTACAATAGAGGTTACATTTTTCAAAATTCTGTAGTATTTTATAATGAAATGAGATGATTTCTCAGATGTAAACGTTTACATAAACAAAGTATCTATCCATTTATCCATTTGTAACTGATGTATGAACACCTTTTCAAACTAAAAATTCACCGAGTAGTGCGTTTGATTACCAGTGGCATCTGCTCTTAGTCGAACTTGAATGGGATTGTACTGCACGAAAATTCATGTTTTCATTAAGAAGTAATGCAAGAGAACGTATAAAAAGTGGTTACTTTATCTACAACTAAGAGGAATATAAAAAATCTGATATTATTCGAAAAAATTTCAGTTACGTGTGAGTAGTTCATATATACCTCAATAGATGGCGCTAGAGTAGCACTTAAATTTCAAAATAACTAATCAAATTGTATTTATTATACTTTTATAATCATTTATATTGATATTTATAATAAAAAATAAATTATTAATAACAATGACAATAGTTGTAGATAAATACATATATAATTCAGCCTCATAAATATATAAATGAACATAGCAACAGAAAAACATGAATTTAATAATGTTTTTGGCAATATAAAAATGTATCAGTTTATAAATTTCGGTATGTTATTTATAAAATAGATAATTATTTTCATAATAATACATTTCATACATTCTTTAACTAACTTCATACTTATTGTGTCAAGTGAAGACATTTAAGTTCTGTCAAACTGAATGTATTGTATGAAAATTGCATTTTAAAATCGATTTACATTCTGACGTTTAAAAAATTATATTTGATTACTATTTAAACACTTACAAAGGTAAATTCATACTGTACAGTATTCTTCCCTTATGTATAAATACTTTTAAATCTAATTTATCTATCTGATTACGTGGAAAAACTGCCAAGCCTTTATTTCATACATTTTTGGAGGGAATTGTTTAACAATTTAACGTACAATAATTATTATATAAATAAATGATGTATCTGGAACTTATTTAACTTTTATTAATCGCATTTTACTCTTTCTTTACGCATTTCTTAACATTTCTGATGAAAACATCTGATTACAACAGAGATTACATTTTTCAAAATTCTGAAATTTTGATTTGTAATCAATGTAAAATATTTGATGAGAAGACTATAATTTTTTTGTGGTGAATTTATAGTATCTTTTTTGATAAAAGTTGTGTGTCATACGCTTAATTTGGAAACTGTGCCCTCCGTATTTAGACCAAACCGTATGAGTTCTTGTTGAAGATCGTCTTTGCTGAGATCGTAGACCTAGCTAGCCTGTGCCCCCTTGGTTTCCGTCATCATGTGTTGTGGTTTTGTGTTTTTGATTACGTCCCTGCTCGAGCGTCAATCGGAGAGTTTGATCCGTGGCAAAAATATTGGCGAATAAAATATAAACACCCCAAAATAACATGTATATTTTAAAATAAAGTTTTAAAATTATATTATTTATTGAGTTCCTAATGACGTTACTAAAACATCTTTTCATGACAAATATTGCATGAATTACAATATAAAGAAATAAATGTCAAACAAAAAAAAATATGAAATGTGAGGATCGACATTACCGGCCGTTACCTCACTTGTCAAATTTAGTTCCCAAAGCCGATCCTAAGGGGCGCTATAAATTGTTTTCACAGATGATAAGGTAGATATTCAATCTTCTACAAATATATTTCCTTAATCTATGATGTTAAGTGTGAGTAGTTCATATATACCTCAACAGATCGCGCCACCGTAGCACTTAAATTTCAAAATAACTATTTAAATTGTATTTATTATATTTTCATAATCATTTGTATTGATATTTATAATAAAAAATATATTATATATAAATAGTTGTATATAAATACATATATAATTCAGGTTCATAAATATATAAATGAACATAGCAACAGAAAAACATGAATATAATAATGTTTTTTGGCAATATAAAAATGTATCAGTTTATAAATTTCAGTATGTTATTTTACATTATTTATATTTATAAAATAGATAATTATTTTCAAAATAATAAATTTTTATACATTCTTTAACTAACTTCATACTTATTGTGTCAAGTGATGACAGTCAAACTTAATGTATTGTATGAAAATACAAATTTAGCTAAGATATAATAAAAAAGAATGTATGGAAATTAGTTAAATTCATCTTTGAATAATTTATTTTAAGGTATGATATAAATAATAAATATAAATAATAAAAAAAAATTAGGATCGAGGCGGTCTCAAACCAGAGCAAGTGGTAAGTTATTATTATTTATTTTCTAAATAAATAATATACATTACAACAAATGTTTATAAGTTTCATCATCGTCATTATATTTTATTAAAAGTAGTTTTAATAGTATGATTGGCTATTGCAAAACTGCGAAGTTCTTAAATTTTATTTCCTAGTTTTAAATATTAACATTTGCTTCCACAGGCGTTTATTGTTATTCTTTTTTTGTACAATCAATTTGATGTCAATACTTCAAATATACCTTACATTCATTATTTATTATTATCTTCTTCATTATCTGCATAGTTTTGAATTTAATCAAATTACTAAAATAAAAATACGGTATAATAAAAATTCGCATGTCCATGAACATAAATTTAAAATTTTCTTCCTAGACATATAGTTTAGTTGATTTTAAAGAAAATTGGTGGTCCCGTAATTATCACTTGCTTTTGATCATGTCAATCGGCTTTTGTTTTTTGCAAAAGTTGTCAGGAGTGTGTGGTGTTTGGTCTCAAATGAAAGGTCTCGTTGAGGGCTAGCGTGCAGAATTGACAAAAATGTTCCATTCCGATCGGCTTTTATTTCCTGCAAGAAGTTTTTAAAAGTATGTCGAGTTTGGTCTCAAACAAAATGTCTGATTGAGGGCTAGCGTGCAGAATTGACAAAAATGTGCCATGTCAATCGGCTTTTGTTTTTTGCAAAAAGTTGTCAGAAGTGTGTGGTGTTTGGTCTCAAATGAAAGGTTTCGTTGAGGGCTAGCGTGCAGAATTGACAAAAATGTCCCATGTCGATCGGCTTTTATTTTATGCAAAAAGTTGTCTAAAGTATGTCGTGTTTCGTATCAAATGAAAGGTCTCGGAGAGGGTTAGCGTGCAGAATTGACAAAAATGTGCTATGTCGATCGGTATTTGTTTTTTGCAAAAAGTTGTCAGAAGTGTGTGGTGTTTGGTATCAAATGAAAGGTTTCAATGAAGGCTGGGATGCAGAATGAACGAAAATGGTCAATGTCGATCGGCTTTTGTTTTTTGCAAAAAGTTGTCACAAGTATATAGTGTTTGATATTCAATGAAATGTCTCGGTGTGGGCAAGCGTGCAGATATGATAAAAATGTTCCATGTCGATCGACTTTTGTTTTATGCAGAAAGTTGGCAGAAGTGTGTCGTGTTTGGTATCAAATGAAATGTCTCGGTGAGGGATGGAGAACATAAATGACAAAAATGGTTTATGTCAACCGGCTTTTATTTTTTGCAAAAAATTATTAGAAGTATGACGGCGTGATTCTTCTTAAAGTTAGACATGGCCTCTGGGATCCATTGTTTCAAGGCAGCATTTGTGCACACTTTTAAATTTTCACACGAATACTACTAACAGTAAAAATATGAGACACCCAAAAGGCACCAGATCTCATTAGCCCCCACAAATTAAAAAAAAATTTATAACAATCACTTGCATGGTTCAGGCTGTAGGCGATTACAAAAGTTACTCGATGCTCGTGATGAATCTATAGATAGATAGATATATAGATAGATATATAGATATATATATATATATATATATATATATATATATATATATAAATATAGTGAATGTAATCGTTTAGTATAGTGACTAGCGAAGGCTCAGCTACGCTGAGCTTCCCTAAGCCTCCGGCATCAATGAAGTATTTACAGTTGAAGTCTAATTTCATTCCTGTACACCAACTCTCGACGAGACCTTTCATATGATACCAAACACGACATACTTCTGACAAATTGTGCAAAAGAACAAAAGCCGATCGACCTGGCAAATTTTTGTTATTGCAATATGGCTGTCCTACTCGAGTGCTTCCATTTGATACCAATCACGGCATACTTCTGACAACTTTTTACATAAAACAAAAGTCGATCGACATGGAACATTTTTGTCATTTCTGCACGCTAGCCCACAACGAGACCTTTCATTCGATACGAAACATGACATATTTCTAACATTTTTTTGAAAAATACAAAAGCCGGTCGTCGTAAAATATATTTCTTATTTAGAGCCTTTTAACACACTTTGGATCCGACGGCCGGCAGCCGGGTATCCATTCCAAGTAGCACTGCGATTGCCTATTTACCCCGGTCAAGAAAATTCATTCATATTTTGTCTTACGACAATGGCGCGTGAACGTATTAATGCATTGTGGATTTTATACAGACGACTTTGCCGTCGAAAAATAATTGTCCTTGAATTCATTGAAATGTTGCCTCAAATGAGTGCATATTTCTGCTCACGCTTTTGTTTTTGTATATTCCTTCTGTCTTATCCCATAGTACTGGTCTAGCCTCTACCAATGATATTAAAATTTCAATATCTACTTCGAAATTCGCCATCTTCCCGCAAAAATTTAATTTGTCCTTCCTTGATAGAAGCAACCGGACGACTGCGACCGGCTCGTGCGAAAGCTACAATAGCATTCAAGCAACCACTGCACACCTTCTTTCGGCCTGGTATAGTAGTGGCGTCCGGCGACCACCCGGCAGCCGGGTGTAATAAAACCGGATCCGGCACGTGTGAAAGGTCCCATGCTATTTCAACCGACTGCCGGATCCGGCGTGTGTAAAAAGGCTCTTAGGCAAGCAAGAAAACATTTACATAGAAAACATCCATTTTTAAAATAATTTTAGACTCTAACAAAAATTAATCATTAATATCAAATATGACATTAACTAGAATGACATAATAACAATAATAAACTCTCAGATAGATTTTTTTTTATTTCCGTAACTGTCTGATTTTTAGTGAAAAATTTACATTTTATATTTAATACATCTCATACAACAGACGTGCGTTTCCATCGGTTATGATTTTATCTGATGTAGAATTGAAATTTTAACAACTTTGTACTTTTGTAGTTTTGCTCTAAATATATCAGGAGAGAGTATTCGCAATTTTTTGAAATCCCGTGTTAAAGTCCTTGTTTTATTACCCAGCTGTATACAGGATGTAGATTTCAATGTTTTTTTTTTCTTACTTCTGTATTTTTTTACCTATTCATTTTAGCTCTAAAAGCGTAGGAATATAAGTTGTTCAAAAATTAAAAAGGCATCCTATAAAGTCAATTTACTTTCATTATTATTCATATTTAACGATATATTAAATAAATAAAATTTAAGGTTTTTTAGAAAATGAATCAAGATTGCCTTGATAAATGAAACAAATTTTTTAATAAATTTTCTATTAACACTTTCCGCTCATCGATAAATTATTATTTTATTTAAAATTACTGTATTCTTGTATTAAAAATAACTATAACTTTGTTTATAAATTTAAATACTATAGAATAATATTTTTGAATTATTAAATCTATATTTAAAAATAATATATACAGGTGAATACTGAAAACCTTGACATAGGGAAATAACATGGGAAAACAGTTTTTTGCTGTTTCCATCTGTCCCGCTAAATAAAATCCGGTGTATATGGTATCTGGTATCGTTAGTTACATTACTTAATTTTGCATGTAATAAAAACAAATGTTGTGTAATATGGCCTTTTCTAACTGAAATATTTGATAAAATAAATTGTATTTTGAAGGTTATCCTTCATATTTTCGAATAAGAAACGTCTAAAACAAAATGCTCCATAGCTGAGTGGATAAGAGGGCGGATTCATAATATAAATAATCTACAAGACCTGGTTCGAGATATTCAAAATATTTTTGCTGGTATTCGTAGCCTAGTATCAAAATTTGAGCATTCTGATATAATATAATAAAAATATTTTATAATTTAAATAAAAAAAAACAAGGCCGAGATGGTCTCGAACCAGGTCTTGTAGATTATTTATATTATGAATCCGCCCTCTTATCCACTCGGCTATGGAGCATTTTGTTTTAGACGTTTCTTATTCGAAAATATGAAGGATAACCTTCAAAATACAATTTATTTTATCAAATATTTTAGTTAGAAAAGGCCATATTACACAACATTTGGTTTTATTAGATGCAAAATTAAGTAATGTAACTAACGATACCATATACATCCGATTTTATTTAGCGGGACAGATGGAAACAACAAAAAACTGTTTTCCCGTGTTATTTCCCTATGTCAAAGTTTTCAGTATTCACCCTGTACACATAATTTTTATAGGTTTAACAATATCGTTTACACCAGTCTTTGTAAAATTTGTTTGTATGTATATCAGAAAAAGGAACAATATTTTTAATAGTTTAAAAAAATCACATAGATGGCACTAATTATAAAATTTATTGCATCTGCTAAAGAAGGAATCGATATAATTACTTAACAATGAAATATTTTTATATTTAATTATGTATATATTGTAAAATAATATTTTTAGGTATAAATGAAATTTATTATTCTAAGCAAAAACAAGAACATAATAATATTTTGAATACATTGTGACATACCAAACTAACTGGTGATGCCAGTGTTGTTTTATTTATTTCCAAATCACCAGTATGATGTGAAAAGAAAAAAACTTGAATCCCCAGAGTAAATCTAAAGGGCTTTTATAATATTTAATATTGAAAATAATGTTATGAAATATTTGATCAAAATGCATAAAAATTGATTACATTATATAATTAAAACTTATTTAGAACAATCTGTATGAAATATTTAAAAAAAAGTCACGAATCCTTGGAATTATTGTAGATAGAAACTTCTCATCTTTTTCTACGAATAATGAAATGGCAAACGGTAATATAAAGTATGTGCTTTGAAAAGTGGACTAGTGTGTAATATTTGTCGGACTTCTTGAGTTTAACGTTACTATTTTAATGGAATTCTAAATCATTTACAGCTGATTTCTTATTTTGTAAATCTACAATGAATTTGTTTCGACAGGAATAAGGACATTTTATTTCCAGAAGTTCAAATCCGTTTTCTGTTTTGATAAAACCATCATCACTACATGCTAAGTATGGTTGGTTAGATAATATTACAACACTACAAGTCCAATTTCATGTATAATATATTAGATGAAGCTTGAAATACTGATCTCGCTTCACTTTTGGTTTCCAAGCCATAACGCATAGCTTGATTACAATAAAAATTGTAGCCATTGATTTTTAACAACAACATTTTCATTATAATAATCACTGTCATATTTTCTCTGTACCAATCTAATTCTATTGGTACATATGTACATCTACAATGAAAGAGTTCATAGCAGAATATGTAGTTTTATGGGGATTTTTTAATCTGCTTTTAATTTCCCTATAGGTATAATACTTTATGCACTCGTTTCAGACAAAATTTCTTTGCTTATGTTCTGAAAATGTAAAAAGAATATTAAGAAAATTTCCAGTCGTGTTTTTGTAGAATGGTTTTATTGAAACTTTGTGATATTTTTCAACCTGCGTTGTAAAGGCTTGTTCCAAATGATAGACTGATCAGTTTTGGACTGTATTTTAGAATTCTTATTTAAATGTGACTTCACTACACAGATATAATTGAAGGTAAAATTATAGAAATAACACATATGTAAACAAATACTTTGTTTCTTGCAGTAGTTTCATTTGTACAACTTGTGATACACAATACATTGCTAACTTCTTTACATTTCTTAATAAAATAAAGTATCTTTATGATAATATAGCAAAATGAATTCTGGATTCCGCAAAAATCGCTCCTGTGTAGATAACTCCTAATAGCCATGTCTAAATTTAAGAAAAATCACGCTGTCATCCGTCACTTTGACAATCAGACTATGAACGATTATATCTTCTTATAGAGTATTGATATCAAAGATTTAAATACAATTTCATGAATAATAGACTTGAGCAAAGGTGCTACAACTAATTTAAGTTTAAAACATAACGTATTTAATTAATATAATTTTGACGTATCCAATGTCAACAGTCAATATTGCCAAATGTATGACGAAGTAACTAAATTAAAACCAAATATTCCTAGACTAACTTCACTGAAGACGCTGGCAGTTGTATTAGGATTGACAACATTAATTTATAAATTTAAAAATTAACTACTATTTAATTTTATTTCGTGTTTGATTTAAAGTGAAATATAAATATAGTAGTAAAAAAAATTCCTTGAATAAATGTGTATTTTTATAGTTAGTTATTTGAAATTCCACTGTGTGAGAACCAATTTTTTATTCAGTTTAACGTTTAAAAATTCAAATATTATTTGGAAACAATAGCACTATTTACAGTTAAAAGTAAGCAATTCTTAATAACAATATATCATAATGGAGTTTTTCCCAGTTCTCTACTTACTTTTTTATTCCAAAGAAAAAATATGAACAAAAATTGTATAAAATGAAACTGTGAACTAACTTTCGGAATGTCGGTAACATAGGTATCATAATTAAAACATGACTACTAATTTTATTCCGTGGAAGCTAATTTTTTTCATTGTAATACTGCAGTCTTTTCATTAACGATATTTAATTTTATTTCGTTTTTGATTAAAAATGAAATATAACTCTACTAGTAATAAAATCTCCATGAATAAATGTGTAATTTTATAGTTATATGAAACTCCACTGTTTGAGAACCGATTTGCTTCAAAATTTACTTCACACAACATTTATAAAAACAAATTTACAAATAACAATTAAAACTTTTTAAAACGACACATCGCTATTAAACATTTCTTTGTACTATAATTTTGATCAGTTAGATTTGATTATGTTATTATAAAAACGTTTCAGAACTGCTGTGCTTAAAAAAGAATTTTTTATAATAAAACGTATGAATTGCAAGTGTAAATAAAGTCATTTTAAAATTAGGTTTTACTTTTATGTTTGTTAGATAATAAAGTTAAAATTTACCTCAAAAAGATGACCATTTCATTATTTTTACTTACTTGAGTTTCGCCGATATGCCACCATTTTTTCTGGCGGGAAAATTAAATTATGCAGTGCTGACCCAAGATGAATTTTTTGTTTATCGATAATACGAATAAATACGAAATATTTTTTTTAAGAAAATTGTATTAAAAGAAAGAAATTTGAAGCATTTAAAATCAGTTTTCTTTAACAGATGTATAATTATAACTTAGATACACAAAATAGGAAAGTTATATATTATTAAAATATTTCAATAAATAATAATGACAATAAACTATGTAAAAATTAATAATTGAATGGAGTCTAAGGTTATATATGAAATAAATAATAATGCTATGGCAATCGGTCTCATGTTTATCTTTGGGGCAGCTGGAAACAAATAGGTTATGCAAATTATCTTCGACCGAATGTAGAGAATTTAAAGGAGAGAATTAGAGACGCTGTGACGTCTTTAACTCTGCGGAAGAAATTCAAAGAAGTTAAATAATTGCATCGAAGACTACAATTGTGCGCTCAACAAACCGTGAATCGATTGAGTAGAATAGTTACTGTTTATATTATTTTTGTTGTTAAATTTATGAAACTAAAGTTAAAGTCATGTTAACAATAATTTCTATGATAACGCAAACTTGTTTTTTGGGGCTTACAATTAGAAAAATTCTAAGTCGAACTATGTTCGACTTTTGTCTGAGACTAAAAGAAAATTTGGAAAGGTTAAAACTGAATTGTCAGTATTGAAACATGTAAAAACTTTTATTAAGAATACATGTTTCTCGTAAAATAAAAAATAAAAATGTTTTCCTTCTTTCTAACTCGATCCGATGACATACTGTATATCAAGGCCACAGAGAATGTTAATATGAATTTTGACTTACTTTATTTGGACATTGCAAAGTTTTCTCGTAGAATTTGTCACGCAAAATTTGAAGAATGTTTCTTTCATTTCATGTAGTAATTTATATGTTTACTTTCTGAAAATACGACGAAATTTTCCTCCAGTGATCAAACAGATATGCGTTCTGTTAAATAAAAAATAGTAATTAGTTAATATTTTTTTCTCTTTAAATATAAATGTATTTACCATTCTTGTACAACTTCGTCAATAATAATATAGTTTTTCTGATGGTAGCAGAATCGTCAGCGAATAGAGTGGTTTCCATTTTAAGTTCCAAAATATTCAATATCGCTTTTCAAAGGAGGTTATTCTTGACAAGTTTTCCAAAAATATATTTTTTGTAAAACTGCTGCCCTATAAACAATGAAAACTTATATAATAAAGGAAGATAATTTTTATTCAAATGATGCCTTCGTTTTAAAATGGATTCATTTTTCCAAATATTGTTTAACATCAACGTAGTATATATTTGATTTGGACTAATAGTCCATATGCTTCCATTGAAATTTAATCCTTTTCTTGTAATATTGAATGAAGGAAATTTCCATCTCAGGATTTGATCCATTTTTCTGTATTCAGAAGGAAATATTACTAATTAATAAAAAATATGTAAACATTGAACACTTTTTTATAAAAAAAGTTTCGCCTCAGATGAAAGAACTTCTATATTAATTGCAATAGTCCAAATAAGGATATAACTCGTATTTATAATCTTCGATGTACTTCACAGGTACAATGCAATGTATACTTCAGTTTCCAATATCTATAAATATAAAATTCACAAATGATATTTTTTAGAACATAAGAAAAACATACCATTTCACATCGTTGTGAATCATGAAGATTTTTGGTATTTGTGTATCTTTATTATATATTATGAATTTAACTTTTAATTAGTTACATTAGTTTAAGGTTTTTCTACAATTTTTTTTCTTAAAATTTAGAAATTTTGTTATGATATTATATATCATTTATTTTAATAAATTATTTGAGTTGCCAGAATACTTTGATTAATAAAAAGTTTAATAATTTACAAATATAAATATATAACAATATTATTAATATTTTCATTTACATTTTAAGTTACAGAATTATTTTATTCAATTAAAAGTTTCAAATAGATTACAAAATGAAGTTCTTGTTACAATTATAAAATCTTTCATATAAAATTAAAAAAAAAATTTTATAACCTGGCAACTCGATTACATACAAACATTCACACAAACATTCATACTTTTGCGATTTATTACTCTCTTATTTTTCTTTTATTTGATCGCTTTGTGGTTTTTTTATTTATTATAATGTTGTAATATGCTTCATTAGCTTCATACCCACCAGCCGGTTTGTGACGAGTAATTATTATGAAGCTTATTTTTTCTTATTTATTGTTTTAATTTTTTTAACCACGGGCTATTATAATATTGAAGCAAAGTACAGCAAAAATCCCAAACACCACTGGTATAGGGTTTTAAAGTATTATGTAACAAGTCATTGTCTTGCCAAGTCTACCAAGGAATTATAGATAATATGGTACATATTATGTACATAAAAAAGTAATTTAAAACAAAAAATATTAATTGAATGTACTCTTACCAAATAAATTGCAGTTAATATTTGTACTTTTGTAGTTTTTTAAAAATGAAAATATTGTTACTCAAAATCATACAACAGTGACAATGACTTAATTACATAACACTTCAAAACCCACCAGCAGTAGTTGGAATTTTTACCATACTTTGCGGTTTTGTAGTAGTATGTAGTATATTGCCAAAAAAATGTGTATTTATATTCTGTTGCATGAATTTTGAGGTACAATGGTAGACTGGCCTGCCCACATGTTGCGATTTATTATATACTTTTGTTTAACGTCACATTTGTAATACATATTATAGAGAGACGCAACATGTTTTAACTTAAGCCTGGTATTAGATAGTTTTCGTATAACGTCTTTATTTTTAGATGGTATTAATTAAAAATTATTAACAGCAGTATTGTTTAAACGCTATTACATTTTTTATTGTTGATGAAAAATATTAATGTTAACTAATGACTGTTGTATTATAATAAAAAAGTATTGCTTAACCAATCTTTTAGTAGTAGTAGAAGGTAAAATATGTATATAAATATAATTTTATTATAATTGTATTTTAATGTAAAAAATTAAAATTATTTTTTTATGCTTACATATAAAATAGGTTTTCATTTAACTATTAAATGTAGGGACCTTCTTATCATTAAATAAAATTTTTAATGTATATTATTGAAAATATTGGTAAAACATACAATATACCAGAATGTAGACGCTATAGAAAATTTTTCCAATACTTAACCATTGCTTTATACTATTTATTTTATTTATGTTTTTCATTGTTAATATTATTTCATTAACTTTTATGTAAAAAATAGTTTTATTTATAATTGCCTTTTATAATTCTTTTTATTGTATTTTCATTTTGGCAAGGTCCGTAAAATTTGTAAAAGGAGCAATGGTATTATCAGACTTAAGTTCTTTTTTATTACCTTTTACAATATTTTACGAACCACTTTTCATGTTGGAATAATATTTAATACTTATATCAATTACATTTATTAAATATATTGCATATATTATTTAACAAATCAAATTTTACCACCATAACATTTTTTATTATTTATATTTTAAATTCTTTTTATTCCTTTTTATATTATTAAGTATTTCTAAATCACATTTTTAAATCATAATTATTGCTTCAACATGCTTTTATTTTATATTTTAAATTTATCATTATTGCATTCTTATATTTTTATTTTATATTTCATATACACCATCAATAATCCTTTTTATAATATTACATGTTTTTCCGATATTCTAAAAATTTTAAATTTAAAAATTTAAGGTTTTAGTGAGCTTCATATTTCAACCAGCCATTATGTGGCGAATAATTTTGATAAAGTTTATTTTTTAATGTATTTAATTTCTCTTATATTTATTTATTTAATCACGGGCTATAATACTAAATCAAAGTACAGCAAAAATTTAAATACCACTGGTATTGGGTTTTAATGCATTATGTCCAAGCCATTGTTTTGCCATCTACCAAAGTAATTAAAAATAAAAAGGTATTTTTACCAAAAAATGTATGTTTAAATAAATTGTAGTTAATATTTGTACTTTTATAGTTTTATGAATATCAAAACCTTATTTCTCAAATTCATGCAACAGTCACAATGACTTGGAACATAACACATTAAAACCCCCAATGGTACTTGAAATTTTTACCATACTTGGCGGTTTTGTAGTAGGTATAATGCCAAAAACATAAGTACAAATTAGTATTCTGTTGCATGAGTTTTGAGATACAATGGTAGAATGGCCTGGTTGTCTGTTATCATTTATTATATACTTTTGTATATTAAATGTTTTTAAATTTTACGTTCATTCATTAATTATTAAATGGATTGCAATTTTTTATATATTTTTATATGTATTTGCTAGATTTATTTAGTTTTAGTAAATTTTATTTCAATGTCTTTGACTTCAAACATTAAATATTTTTTTTTATATAGTTTTAAAATTAATTATAATGAAATTTATGTATTATTGATATTTTGTTCATAATTTTGCAATAAGTTACGAAATGACTATTACATTGTAAATATACCTTAACAATTTTTTATCATGATATCTACTTGTTCAATTTAATTTTTTTCTAAATACTCCATTTGTTCACAATTCAAATCTTTATTTTTAATATTAAAATCTGATAATTTTATCTTTAAGGTTTTTAATAACCTGGCTACGATACTGCATAATGTTCATCATGTGAAAAGATTGGTTTAATTCTTGCACTTTAACTTAAATTTTTTGAAAACTTGTTTATGAAATGCTCTATACAATGTTTTTAAATTTTGAAATTATGTTTATAAATATGTACTTCATATAATATTGTTATCTTATATAATTTTTTACTGATTAAAATTTAATTGAAATTATTTCATTATGATTTTAATATCTTGTTTAGTTTAAAATTTCTTTAAATACCACATTCGTCGTTATTCCTTCTTTAGAATTTTCGTTAATATTTGATTCCGGTAATTTAATTTTTAAGTTTTTAGATGACCGTACTCTCGACATTGCAACATATAATTGGCCATGAGTGAAAACTGGATTTTCTAAATTAATTCCAACAAAATTAAACGTTTGACCTTGTGATTTATTAATTGTCATTGAAAATGCTAATCGAATTGGAAATTGGCGACGTTTTAAACTGAATGGTAAATTTGTATCGGTAATTAAATCAAATTTTGGTAGATAGAGTCGGGTACCTGCACTTTGCCCGGTTAATACTTCTACATCAAGGTAATTAGTTTTCATATCTTTTATAATAAATCTTGTACCGTTACATAGCCCACGTTTTGGATTCATGTTTCTTAGTAACATTACTATTGCCCCCACTTTTAACGTTAATTTGTGAGGAGGCATTCCGGTTGGTGTTAACGCATTTAATAATTCGGTTGGATAACTAATTTTATTTTTATCATCGCCTTCACAAAAATCAGCACTGTAATATATTTTTGATTGTCCTACGATTTTATTTAATACTTGTTCGTTTATTACCATTGTATCGTCATTTGTTGGTGCTAAAATGGCGCGGTCTGTAAATTTGTGTATATCATTTGGCTCTATATCATTATCTCCAAATATATCATTAGCTAATGACGTTTGTGATACACAGTGTGCAGGAATTTTGACAATTTCAGTTAAACCATTGCCGATTTTTAGTAAATACTCAGAAAATTATTTTTCGTCCCTATTTACACGCATGTTTTGTTTTAAAGAAAATTTTTGAAAGAGTTGCCATAAGTGACTTGTTATTACACAAGTTTCTATTATTGTGGTACGATGATTTGTATAATTTACTACCGGTAAACATTGTCTGAAATCACCACCTAATACTATAACTTTCCCGCCAAATGGTACAGTATTGTTCATTAAATCTTTTAAAAGTAAATCTATTGCATTTAACGCGTGTTTCGGTATCATTGTTACTTCATCACAGATGATTACACTTGCATCTTTTATTAGTTTGCCTGCATTACTATTCGCTTTAACTTTACATACGCAGCCGTCATTTACAGGTACTGGTAACTTGAAAACAGAATGTACAGTTTGTCCACCTTTTAATAAAGTAGCCGCTATTCCTGTCCACGCCACGGCTATAACCTTAATATTTTGACCTCTTAAAATACTGATGAGGGTATTATATAAAAATGTCTTTCCTGTACCACCAGGACCGTCTACAAAGAAATATCTATTTTTGCTATTACTATCTGACACGGCATTTAAAATTAAATCTAAAATTTCTCTTTGATCATTATTAAACAACGCTACATTTTGTTCTCCCTCTAATTTCTCTGCTGCAGTATCAATCAAATCGTTTTCATTTTCATCTACGTCATCTGGCAGCGGTAAACCGAAATCGCTAAATGTGAATCTATGTATTTCTAATATTTCTTGAATTTTTCTTAAACATTTATTTTGCGCTACTTTTTCGGAATTGTGCAATAAATAATCCTCCATCAAATACTCTTTAAATTTTTCCCATAAAGCTACGGCATTGGTGGACGTGTGGAAACAAATTAAATATGCAAACAATTCTCTTAATTGTCTCGGAAATTTATTTATCACTGCCTCACCTAAACAATTTTCGCATTCTTTATCATTTGCTAAAAGACCTAATGCGCGGGCAGCTTCTTGGTATGTGTTATACAACTTACCATCTACGGTACGCAAGTCTTCGAAACTTGTGGCCCCTTTCGCGTGTACTAATATTAAACGTAGATGGAACCTTTCTATATCTCTGGGACTGACGGAAATCATTCGGCCTATTGGTGGTTTTGACTCGCGTTGCCTAGCCTGCCAAGCGTTGTTAACAAATACATAATATTTTGGAATTTGCATATAAACATACTGCCGAGCATTTACATCTGTGCTATTTAAGATGAACCACGCAGTTAAAGTTGTATTTTTTTTCGCTGCCCGTTCTACTGCTTTTTTCTTTTGGCCATTAACGAAAAATACCGCCTGTTGGTATTTCAAATGAACAGCTAACTCAAATATTGTATGTGATTTATCATGTAAAGGATATTCTAGTAGCCTCCAACGACATTCTGGAGCAGAAACATACCTCGCATCTAAATAACCGTTGATTTCATCCCATTGAATTACTTTATCTTTATCTGGTTGACCTAATTTAATACTTGCGCAGTCATGACCCTTACACAGATAATCGCAAATATATTTAACACTTTTAACCGAAGAGCATATTTCAATATTAATATGAGCTTTATACTTTTTTAGCAAATATGGATTGTAAGGTACTATCCATCTGTTATCTACTGTATATTTTACTAAACCGTTTTTCCAGAGAATATATATCTTTGCATTATTATCTGGCCTTTTGTAAAGAGAATAACCGTTAATATTTTCGTGTGTTTCGTTTCGAAATTCTTTAGGGTATCTTTTTGTGCATTTATTTTCATTCATGCAAGGTGAATATTTATTTAATATACCGCAGGGACCGTGGATCATGTGCGTTCGAACTAATTGATACAACTCTGGTTCATCGTCTTCATCTGGAATTTCGGCACTTACAATTTCGTCTATTTCATCTTTGTTACGGATTTTACTTTCGCTATCTAATGTCAACAACAAATGCATATGTGGTAACCTACGTTTTTGGAATTCTATTACAAAAATAAAGGCTACGACTTTTCCAAAAATATCATCGTGAAGAATTTCATTCATCATACTTTTAATTTTTCCGTTGAAAACTCGCGCTACTATATCTGACCGATCTGCAGAACTTTGACCTTCGCGTAACTGTTCAACTATTTCTGGCCATTTTGGATTACACGTTACTGTTATGAACAAATCAGGTCTGCCGAATTCTCTAACAATTGACATAGCGTTCTGATACATTTTTAACATAAAACGACTGCCACCTTGGAATGTGGATGGTAAAATAACCATTGTGCCCGCCTTACCGCCCTCATTATCTGCTAAATTATTTACATGGTCCATTAATCCACTATACAGCTCTACTCTGAGGGTAGGCTGATTTAATCTAATATAAGTCAATCTTTCAGCCTCGACTTTCACGTATGCATCTACAATGTACTGCTGAGTTAGCTTTCCGGCTTCTAAACACGGATTAAATGTATCTCTAACTGCTAATCTATTCATGTAAAATTGTAGCATGCTTTGTTTTTTAATACCGTCGGCATGCTTTAGGTTCATGTTCCAGCCACATTCACCGCGAGGAAAAAGTATGAGATATGTCATGGGGTCGCAGTTTTCGCTGAATTGATTAATTCTAACAGAACCGCCTGCTCTTGGGTGAACACAAATGTCTCTATCTATTGGTGGCTCTCTGTCATTTGATGTAAAAACTACGGCCACTTTATTACATGTTGGTACATTATACCTACGCTTATCTTTTCGTCTGTCACTAACTATCCACAAATTAATTTCTGGCACTGACTGATTATTAATATTTGCCCTAGCTATTTCTCTTTGCTCTACTTCTTTTAACATCATGTACGCTTGAGAATACGGATTAATTTCTCTAATAATATCATCTAACTGCCCCATTATATTTGGTTTACACTGTTTATTGTATTCTACATTCATTCTTTTCTCTAACGCTTCCGCAGAATTTATAATGTATAACTGCGCATATTTTTCAACATTATTATTAATTGGATATAACGAACTGGCTGAATCATGATAAATTTGACCATGTATTCGAAAACAATATGGTCCTCTACCCGGATGCATTGAAAATTTAGCCCCAAAGGAAGCAAAAGCTAACGCACTATTGTACTGTCTAATATTATCTTTAAAATTTCTACTGTCCGCGTTATTATTTATCATTAGACTTTTTATGTATTCCGGAAACTCGCCTAATTGATCTGCGTTTAACTTGCCTTTACGGCAGCAGTGTGTGAATTTGCCGTCCGAGGGCTTTTCATACGCAAAGTTTTTGGATGAACAGTAAGTGCACAGTGCAGACATTGGACCCAACGAATGCGGTTCAATTTGCATTCCTATACCTTTGCTACCTAATCTAACTTTATCATTAACTTTATTTTTGCGTGCCTTTATTTTATTTTTATTTATTATATTATTTTTTAACAAACGCTCTTCTCTCTGTTCCGGTGTTTCTGTTTCAACTACTTTTTTAAAATTATCTTTTAACATATTTAAACGCCATTCTTTATGTTCAGGTGTTTCTATTTCTATAGATTTTTTTAAATTAGTTTTTAACTTATTTAAACGATTTTCTCTTTGTTCCGGTGTTTCTGTTTCAATTGTATTTTTAAAATTATTTTTTAACCGATTTAAACGATTTTCTCTATGTTCGGGTGTTTCTGTTTCTATTGAAATTTTAAAATTATTTTTTAACCTATTTAAACGATTTTCTCTCTGTTCGGGTGTTTCTGTTTCTATTAAAGTTTTAAATTTTTTTTTAATCTATTTAAACGACTTTCTCTCTGTTCGGGTGTTTCTGTTTCTATTGAAGTTTTAAAATTATTTTTTAACCTATTTAAACGATTTTCTCTCTGTTTGGGTTTCTCCGTTTCAATTGTATTTCTAAAATTATTTTTTAACCTATTTAAACGTTCTTCTTTTTGTTCATGTGTTTCTATTTGAATCATATTTTGAAAATTATCTTTTAATCTATTTAAGCGATTTGCTTTTTGTTCAGGTGTTTCATTTTAATGTATTCTTTGAAATTAAATTTTAATTTATTTAACCTATTTGTTTGTTGATCAAGTGTTTCATTAGCTAAAATTTTTAATTTATTTTCTGTATTTAATTTTAGACGTTTGGACCGTTCTTCAGCTGTTTCATTCTTTTTACGCTTTAAATGATTTTCTCTTAATTTCTGCTGTCGTGTTATCGGAAATAATATTAAATTACGTGTTCGAAACATATTTATAGTATGTGACCTAAGCTTATTGATATCATAATTTTCCTGTTCCGGATTGCGGTTAAATATGATACTTGTACAAAACGCAATTGCAAACAACCCACAATCAAAAGTGTTGGTCTGCTGTTGAACCCGGACAAATCTAACTGTTGGTCTAAAAGGAAACAGTCTTTCTAAATATAAACTGGCATTTGAATTTAAACATTGAGAATTCATGCTGTCATAAATAATAATCTCTGAACCGTCATAGTACGCGGTGAACCAATGACCAATACTACCAATATTTGCACCTGGTACGAATAAAATTTGTAAGTGTTTAGTTCCTTGTGGAACTGGAATGATACGGTCCGGAGCATTTACATATACTGTAGGCTGAGGGTTGAACTCAGTCATAGAACGGACTAAAGAAAAGAAAAAGTCTATGTGTACGTCTTCTAAGTACCCTGCAGGATTTAGCAACGTGTTAATATCCTGGTCTATTAACTGAATCTGATAGTTTACTGTCCTAATTCCTACATTACCCGTTTGATTACTTGTATGTACATTATTGATATTATTGTCCGCTACTGAAATGACAGATATACCTGATTGAACCTGACTATTAATAAAATTTTCTTCTATATTTCCCGTATTATAATTTTTATTATTTTTTGCCGCATTTTTCTCGTTGTTTTGTTTACGCTTAAGACGTTTAATTCTATCTTTACTTGGCATTTTGTTATGTATTTAAAAATTATACAAAACTTACAATTTTTGAGTGCGTTGTTCTTTTCAATATTTATAATTACCAATAATTACGTCAGGCCTTCGATTATAAGTCGATCAGGTTCTTTTCTGTTAGTATAATGGAATCTTGCACTCTTTCTCTTACTCTGCTGCAGTCAAGATGTAAACCTACAGTAAAATTAATATTTAAAATATATGCATAGCATTATAAAAAATTAATACGAAATAAATTGGTATTTGTATTATTAGATTACTAAATTACTAAATACTGTAAACTATGTACAAAGTTTAGGCCGTGAAACTGCTCTCGTCATAATCGAGCGGCAATTACATAATGTGAAATATATATTATAATAGTGTAATGATTATAAATTTAAAGTAAATTACTTATACTTAAATAGAAGATCAACTCTCAAAAATTGTAGGTTGGTCCAACTTGCAATTAGCTATAACACGCGGCCCGCCAGAGACGATGAAATATCCGCCTAAATATTTTTTTAATTAGTGCAATAAATAATTTTGCATATTTTGGAGCATACTTCAGCTAAATAAAAATAATGGAGACACATCTTTTGTAGGTTTACGGAAAACAGGTTAAAAACTTCTGCCGCCGGGTAAACAAAAAAACATAAGAATTTAATAAGAAATAAAATAATATAAAAAAAAAAATAATGAAATCACAAATTAAAATTTCTATTAGCTTGGTTACAAATGACATTTTTCTACTTGTAAATTGCGAACTTGCAAGTTGATTTTTCGAGGGTTGTAAAAGATATAATATATTTCTCACCTTAGATTTGAATCTAACGGCACACTAAACGGGATTTATTTTATTGTGACTACTGCAGCTCCAGATCAAAGATAATGAATATTAATTCGCAATATAAATATATTGTAACAAAGCACAATAAATGAAATTACTCTACACACAGGTGAAGAAGCAATATTCTTGATAAACAAATTTTGTTTTCTATGCTGTCCCTGATCTCAAATTAGTATTTCCGAAATGTCGGTAAATGAGAAATTATTAATACCGACGGCGTACAATACCGATAAATACAAAAATTAAATTATTAAAAATTCAAAAATAATAAATTTTAAATAATAATTTATTCATAATGTTATAATAGAAATATACTTTTAATTTAAATGAGAATTTACCTTTAAAACGAAATGAACGTGTTATATATTATTATTTATTATTTATTATTATTATTATAAAATAAGGGCGAACTTTTGAGCGAAAACTGATACTCTGGCATTAGTTCTTATATTCCAAATGCAACCGTTTTCAAATGGTTGCAACATAAACTTCTTCACTGATTCATTCTAATAACGTAATAACATAATAACTGTTAATAAAATATAACGTATTGGTAGAGATTAATTGCACTAAAATGTATACTTACATGAAATACATTCAAAATTTGTGTATAATCATTCATATTGTATTTTTGTTAAAATAAACTGCAACTATTGTTCAGTGTACCTACATTATTATTATTATTTTTCGCATTCATAGCTGTAAAATGAAAATTACAAATTAAATAAAAAACATAAGAGGAAGGTCTTTATTGCAGTTACTGTAATTTAATAAAATCCACTAATATGTGTATTAGTGGATTTTATTAGATGATTGCAACTCCAATAAAGACTTTCTTCATATTAACAACCAGTCGATAAACCAATCCTGCATTAAAAACATATTTATCATAAAACGTATTTTATTAAATTTATTTTAAATTCTACTTCGTTCGTTTGATTGTAATTATTTTTTAATAAAAATAAAAATAGTACATCCCCGCCAGCTTGTATTATTTTTTTCATAATAAAGATAGGACAACACAATCTGTTATGTACATACATTCATTCGGAGTTAAAATATATCTTCTGCTACTTACAGGTTTTGTTAACAGATTGCAGGAAATTAATATCACGTATTGTTTGTCTAGTATTGTGAACGATTTTAGCTCAGAATTGAAAATTTCCGATAATCAGTTATCACACTTAATTGTTGATTTTAAGTCAAAATCTTCTAATGATATTATGTAGTTTTTTATTATCATTAGTTAATTTTTATCGCGTCTCTAATTTAAAATGAAGTACAGTACTCAAGACAGTACTAAAAAACACCTATAATAAATAACTTGTTATTCAATATAATAGGAACTTATTTCTAACTTACTTTTTCTAATACGTATGCAAAGTATATCCCGGCTTATAATTATAGGTGTACTTGTCATTTTGCAAATACAATAAACAACAATGTGCTGGCAAGACTTTTAAGTAAATTATGAAGGTCTGACACATAACATGTTTTGACAAATGATTTAATTTCTTCGAACTTGTCGTTCACTTAATAAAATAGAGCGGTGAAACGCATATGAATCAAAAGAAGAACACCTGCTCAAAAAATGCGCGTTATTTGAATTATTCCTATAAATCTCTTGTATATAAAGAACAGAATATCAATTAATTGAATTATTTTCTGAAAAATAATGTTTCTGCTTTTGCAGGAATAATAAATTGTACTCTTTCGTCTTTCATATTCTTTAGTACTACTTATTTCCAATCTTTTGTATATTTCTTTCCTTTTTATATCTTTCTCTACATTTCTTATACATACATATTTTATTTTATATTTATTTAAATAATAAATAATAAGTACAAACCAACATATGTTCTGAGTATTTGTATCAAACGTTAAATGTCAGAAAATTTTAATTATACCATATACAATTTCTACAATAATAATATATATTTTGCTCAATATTATAAAGTACGAATGCATAGTTCATTTAACTATATCTTTGTCCATTTTCAAAATTATTGTACATCAATATTCGTACTTATACTTGTCAAAGTTACTTCATCACACATTTGGCAACATTGACTTTTGACATTGGAAACGTCAAAATTTAAATTAATTAAATACGTTATGTTTTAAACTTAAATTAGTTGTAATACATTTGCTCAAGTCTATTATTCATGATACTGTTTTTAAATCTTTGATATCAATGTTCTATTAAAAGATATAATCATTTAAAGTTCATAGGCAGATTGTCAAAAGTGACGGATGACGGCGTGATTCTTCTTAAAGTTAAACATGGCCTCTGGGATCCATTGTTTCAAGGCAGCATTTGTGCAAAGTTTTAATTTTTTACACGAAAACTACTAATAGTAAAAATATGAGACTCCCAAAAGGCAACAGATCTCATTAGCCCCCACATATTAAAAAAAAAATTATAACAATCACTTTCAGGCTGTAGGCGATTACAAAAGTTACTCAATGCTCGTGATGAATCTATAGATAGATAGATAGATAGATAGATAGATATATAGTGAATCTAATCGTTTAGTATAGTGATACTATTTGATGAAACAGAGAAAAATCAATTTTGATGTCTGATTTAAACGCAACGATTGTCAATTTTTATTTTTCAAATGGGAACCTACCATTATTTTTGTAAAATTAAAACCGCCATTTTTTTATCTTTTCAACGATGTATTAGTTGTTATAAGTGAGTATGATAATATTTGGTATAAATAATATAATTTAAAAATGGCAGAAATAATTTTTAATAAAAATATTCTGCATAAGAAAACAGAATCGTAATTTCTAGCATTTTTTTCAAGTGATTTACCTTACAATGTTTCTTATTTCACGTTATAAAGTTGTTTTATATCATTACCTTTAATTACTTTCACATATCCAATTTTACATAGCCGCCTAAGAATTATGTGTGATATCTCATTTATGACAACTAATACATAATTGAAAAAGAAAAAAATGGTGGTTTTAATTTGGCCAAAATAATGGTAGGGTCCCATTTAAAAAATAATAATTAATAGTCGTTGCGGGTAAAAAATTTTATATAAAAAAATGTTTCTATTCCTCCTAAAAAAAAGTTAAGGGCGGGTTCCTTTTCGCTGATACAGCCTGTATATACAGGGTGTAACACCAAAACCAACCACCACCATTATTTTCTTTATTGTTATAGTTACAAAAATATACAATAGAACAAAGTTGTAGAAGATCGAGGGGGACATCCTACAGAGAAAAAAATATTTTTTTAAACCAGTGGTTCTCAAGTTACAACACAATGTTATGTTTTTTCCAATGGGATTATACATATTTTTTATGCCTCTTCGATAGCATTTTTTATTTTAAATTCAACCATGTATTATTTTTATACCCTTACATAATAAAAATATTGAGGAAAATGTGACTGAAATTTAAATAAATATTTATTTTTGTTTCTTGTAGGTATAGTGAATCGATCAACCGAAAGTGGCTGCTCATTGTTGTCATGTTTTAGAGTTTTTTTTATATTTTATACTATAAATATTTGGAAAAAATATTTCAATAATGTTCCTGTAAAATACGCCAATAACGAATACTTTAAAAAAAACTCACTATGTGCACAACTATGTTATAACAGTTCCATGTACAATTTAAATTTTCTACGGCTAATAATTTTTGATTTATGCTAGATACATACCAACATATACAGAAAGGCCAAAATAACTTGTTAAGCATGGAGATCTCTAGAGCGGTCTAATTTTAATATTTGTTTTCATAACTGTGATACAGCGCCTTGATAGACAAAAAACGTTTTTCTCAGTTTTTATATTATTTATTAAAATAAAATAAGACTTTTAATATGGATGACTGGCAAACAAAATCTATTCAAAATTATCACAACTACAAGCTCCATATGAACAATAAAAGTTGACACTAATAACTTGAAAACGATACACGATAAAAAAATCTGATGTGGCCAGCACATAACCTGTCGCCTGTCCTCCACAGACCAAAAATCATAGAAAGACTTGACAGTACAGTTTAAACAAAAATTTCTCAATTCGCTGAAATCACCTGGCGGGACCGTACTGAACTGCGATGAATGTCATAGACTGTACATCAAAATTTCAATTCAATAAAAATCAAGATAACAATGATCAATAAATACATAAGTTTAAAAACAGTTTATTTTGAATAATTAAAAATATATACAAAAACAAGCAAAATTATACGAAATATATAAGAGAATATGATAGAGGATTCAAAAGTTTCTGGAATGACAAAATTATTTAACATGAATTACATTTTTCTTTTCGCTAACTTTTCGGCTTTATCCCGAAAATTGTTTTTTTTTTAAGTCCGTGAACGATGAACGATTAGAGTTTTGGAAAAAATGGAGGTCCAAGGGTGACGAATCAGTCAATTACGGTTGATTAGCGACGATTTCAAAATATCAATACTCTGTTTTACTCAAAATGTCGTTTATTCCACGCTACCCGAATCTTTAGAAGATTTGCGGTAACGTATCGTAACTGAGTGTCGTCAGATTACTCCAAAAATGTTGCAGTACGTACGACATTTTGGGCAAAATCTCTATTATTGTATGGGAGTTGGTGGTAGTAATTTTGAACACCTAATAAACTGATACTTGAGTTTCTGTCATTTTTTTAAGCCTACTTGGTTGCAATTTTGAACACCTGATAAAATTTGTTTTAAACGATATTTCTCTGGAACTAATGATCGAAATTTGAAAATTAAAAAACCGTTGAAAAGATAATTCAATGGCCTTTCGACCTGTCATGTTTGACACCCTTTTCCATTTAAAATTTTTGAGGTGCAGTCCACCCGTATTTTAGGGTTAAATTTATGCCATTGGTACTAATACATTCATGTGTCCCTCTGTATACTAAAATTGACGTGTTCGAGCGTTTTTTGCGAAATTGATGTTAAGTGGCCAAAAATTGCGCTGATAATTTTCATTGGGCCATCCAGTATGCTAGCATTCAGGCCCGTAGCCAGGTCAAAATTTTAGAGTGGGCAATTCAAATTTCAAAAAAGGCAATCGCCATACAAATATAAACACTATAATAGCGTGCATTATAAAATAAACTTTTTCAATTTATTATTTATGTAAAAAAAAAAACACTAGTATTTTTTCCAAAGTGGGCAACTTTTTTCTTTCAGAGTGCCGAGTGCGCCCCCCCTGGCTACGGGCCTGGTTCCATCCGTAGTTATGAAACGTCTTTTGACATCGACCGGGTTTTTCTTAAACAACACCAAATTTTAATATAAATTCAATCAAATATATAAAATGAATCAAACAACAAGAATATGTCATTATCACAATAAATTATAATTTGAAGTAAAATCATTTGTATAAACTTACGATAGATATGGTAGTAGTTTAGAAAATACTTCTTTTACAATTAATTTTTCACATATATATTTTTTTTAATTTGAATAATTGTCACTTGTCATGAGAGTGGCGGGAGGTAGTACGATTTGGCGAGAGTAAATGCGACATATCATAGCGCCGGCACATTCACGGTGCCGTATAGAACTACAACGACTACAACCCGGTAAATTATGAGCCATACAGCTGGCGTAGGCCTGCTGTCCGTCCTCTTTAATTTATATTATTAATATTTATATTTTTCGTGCGCTGATTGCGGATACGGCTAGTAAAATGAATTATTAAAATAATTAGTATTTACAGTATTAGTACAATTCCTTTTAGAGTATTCGATAATTATTATATTTGCTTGATTATTTCACGAATGACAACAGTTCAAACATAAAATTTTTGTTATCAACAAAATGTATAACCATGAATACGCTAGTGTGATATTATCAAATTTCTTCAATGAAAAACTACCTACGACCCTCAAATGAAGCATTCTGATTGGGTGAAAATGACATGTGTGAAATAATCAGTGATATTTCATTGAACTGAAATTTTATATTTTATATTTAATAAATCTTTCACGGTAAGTTATTTGACTATTCTAACAATTATTTGGCAGCTAAAACGATAAGCATTTATTTATATTTTGTTCAATTCCATGGCTGTCGATATTTCAACGTAATTCTCGACATTTTTATATTTAATTTTTTTCGTTACAAATCATGTAAAAATAATTCTATTTATTGATTTAGATGCAGAATTTTATGCTCTAAAATTTTTATTCGACGCATTTTTGCTTAAAATAATTAGGCGAGCAGGGAATGGTATTCTCCTATGTACACCTTTACGACAGACACACGGTATATAATATTCTTTTATTTGCATGGCAGTCTGATTTTGAACGAAAATGTTACATTTTATATTTAATAAATCTCGTCCTGTAGACGAAATTACATATTCCAAACAACTGTGATACATAGAATTAATATTCTCCGATGAGCATACAAAATTTCATGTTATTACTTATTACTATTCCAATCCAATTAGGTGCCATATCTGCTGCAGACATCGGCTATCACGGAACTCCATGTTCCTCTATTGTCAATTTTTTGCACTAAATTATTAAAGTTATTAGTTCTTGTTTCACAGATAATGTCAGAAATGAATGTTAATCGTTTGCGTCCTCCTTCTCGCTTGCCTTCGCACTTTCCACTACACAAATCTCACTCAATATTACGTTGCCGTATTATATGTCCTAAAAAAGTTAATTGTTGTTTCCTAATTCTACTTATCACTTGTCTTTTAGTTTTCATTTTATTTAACACTTCATTGTTTGATAGTTTTTCCGTCCACGATATCTTTAATGTTTTCCGGTAAATCCACATTTCACAAGCTTTAAGTTTATTAATATTTCTTTTGTTTAAAGTCCAACATTCGCAACCATATAATAATACACTCCATAGATAGCAACTAATTACACGTTTTTTAATTTTTAAGCTGATGTTTCTACTATTTAGTAGATGTTTTAACTTATAGAATGTACTTTTTGTTAGCCCTATTCTTGAGTTAATATCAGCATCAACTCTACCGCTTTCTGAGATTATGCTTCCTAGATACTTATAGTTTTTGATTCTTTTTAACACTCCGTTATTTATTATTAAGTTGTCAGAATCATTGGTTGTTAACTTTTTACTTACTACAATGTACATGGTCTTATCTGTATTTAATTTAAGACCGTATGTTTCACTAATTTGTTGTACTTTATTTACTAGTAGAGCAAGTTCTTCTTTATTATTACTATTACTATTTATAATTAACTTTTTTTTTTTCCTATGTAAATCTCCCATGTACTATTTATAATTAACTGTTTTCCTATGTAAATCTCCCATGTGTTGGTCGGGCTGGGACACTGGGTGTTTTTTTTTTCAATGTACACATAAGAGAATAACATGGGAAAAAAATTTTTTTTCAGGCTGTTGCCCCAATTTCAACTGACAATAATGGTTATGGTATCAATAGGTAGATACAAAAATTCTGCATCAAATAATAGCAAATACATGTACATATGTCTTATTATATAAATTAATGTTTAAAATTCTTCAATGTCTTAATAATAGCGATAACCATGTCATTTGAACAATAAAATAAAAATGATTCACCTTTGACATTTTATCTGTCAGAATTTGGTAGGTATGATTTTTTATGATTTTATTTACTTTTAAAAATTTATAATATGTAGAATTGTTTTAAAAAAATAAAATTTATTAAATTATTACATACTAAAATTTATACAATTTTTTTATTCGATTTTTTTAAATAAATTTACGTAAATATTACTTAATAAAGTAATAAACTTAGTTAGAGTTAATATGAAATGAACTTCAAGGATATAAAATCAAAAAAATCTCAATTATAAATTTCTGAAAGATAAAATGTCGAACGTCATTAACATTAACGTCAAACATTTTAATATTATTGTTCAAAAGGCATGGCTATCGCTATTATTAAGAAATTGAAGAAATTTAAAAATTTATTCACGATTAAAATACGACATATACAGAGTGGCTGATTTTTCATTTTCCAGGCCATATCTCCTGAAATATTAAATATACAAGAAAAAGCTAAATAGGAAACTTGTGTAAGAAGACCTGGTCTATAAAATAGCGTTAACAGATGTTTTCCATGGCCTACTGATTTAGCGGAAATATATTTAAATTTGGTTTTTTAAATGGAACACCTGTATGTTTTTACGGAATAAGATTCTACATCAATTTCTCTTTACAATTATGTAAAACAACTGAAGGTTTGCCATTAATTTATGCTTAATAATGTAAAAAATAAAATTATGTGATCCGGCTGTGATTTGCAACTATTTTATTGTTTATACCTGTAGACAACTGCCAAGAAACAGACAGAAGTGATTATTAGTTGAAAAGGTGTTGTACTTCGTAATTACAAAAGAAAAACTTGAAACTTAAATTAAAGTTGTTTTAATTTTATTGATTATAGAGCATATTATAATAAAAAAAATGTCAACTCATAATTTTGTTCTGTTCTTATTAAATAAAAACCATAAAACTCTTCTAATAAACAAAATTAGTGTTTAAAAATGAGGAAACACAGCCGACTTATATCATTTTTTTTGCATTATTAAGCATAAATTAAAGGCAAACCCCCACTTGTTATACATATTTGTAAATAGAAATTGATGTAGAACCTTATTCCGTAAAAACATGCAAGGTGTTCCATTTAAAAAAACCAAAGTTAAATATATTTCCGCCAAATCAGTAGGCCATGGAAAACATCTGTTAACGCTATTTTATAGACCAGGTCTTGTTACACAACTTTCCTATTTAGCTTTTTCTTGTATATTTAATATTACAAGAGATATGGCCTGGACAATGAAAAATCAGCCATCCTGTATATAAGTATTTAGTGTCATTTGATGCAGCATATTTATATAGGTATATATGTATAAACAAATTAATATTGATCAACAATAAGCAAATAGTCGTTAGTAAATATATTTAAATATGAAATAAATTTGCCCCTACCCTATTTGAATAAACAGTTACCTATAATATTTGTCGACATCTGTAAAGGAGAAGTTATATTAAATGTGGAGGGGGTCAGTTTTGACGGCGTGGTGAAATAGGAGGAGTTTTGCCGACACGGACTCAGTGGTGGGAGAACGTTTTGACGACGTGGATATTTGACGGGGTAGTTATTTGTCGGCGTGGATATTTGTTCGCTTGGTGTTTGACGGCGAGGCATGGACTCGAAAACATTGCAACAAGAAAATTGCTATGTCAAATGTGGTAGGTATTCTAGAATCCAGGCCATGTAGCTTACAATATACACGTATTCATTAAAATGACACCCGAAAATTAATGTTTATTATCTGTTTGGTTCCACGTTTTAGTCACTTTTGCATGTCCAAGGCTTAAAACCATCTTCCTTCGAGTTAAAAAATTCATCCCTGTTCCGTAATTCCCTTAACATACTGGTCATTTTCCTCCTGGGCGTGATTATGCACCAAAATCCCACAGTCCCAGGATTACAAAAAAACAGCTTGTACCAGGAATTACAGAACGGTTTCCTGTCTCTGATTAATGGTTTATGACCATCCCAAGCAAACTTTCGAAGACAATATGCCGAAATGCCAAACGGAATTTGAAACCTTACAAAACTTAACTGTGAACTATTTATGACCAAAAGAAATTTAGAAAACATTGAATTTCCTGTCAGCATGAGCTCTACAAACAAAGAATACTGTTTCATTTTAAAAATAATTTAACAATACTACAAATTAAAACAATAATTAAATTAACGCAGATACAAAAAAACTGTTACATATTCCTCTCCCTTTAGATTGTTATATTTTTTTGTTAATAAAAAAAAATATAATAATCAGAACATAACTAACAACTATTACATGATGGTTACCAGATGTTCCCCAGGTCGCTGAAGTGGCCGTTTCAATCCAAGTTCCTGACGTAGACAGCTGATCTGCATTGGCCTTTTCCTTACTCTAGGCCACGATGATGTTGGCTCCTGCTGCTACGTACTATGATCGGTTCTCTGCCTGTTGACGTAGACGCAGCAGCTTGTCGCCCGTGCACTTCGTTGTTCACCAGGTTCTTCCTTCTAGCTATGGTCGCAGCGTTTGCCATACGTGGGACTTGAACAAGCCATGCTTTCTTTCCTGGCTGCAATCATTTAGAGAACTCCGGGCCATCATACTAATAGTGTGGTGTCTGGGCTGCAACAAAATTCTCCAGCAGTATCGCGTGTACAAACTTAATGCCTAATTTTCCTAATTAAATACTAGTATCCTTTTTTTTAAACTTTAACTGAGACGTAATTTATACTGTACTTTACTGTTATTTATATTGTATTTCTTAAAACTTTTAAATCTATCTTTTCACTTTAAGTAAATTTATACTGTATACTTTTCTTAAACATTTTAAAAATATTCACCAATTAATGAAAACTAATTTACTTTTACTAACTATAATCACCGTGGTTACACATCATATTATCAAATTAAATTAATTCGTTCCATATGCTGTGCAACATTGGTTGGCTACCAATGGATAGGAGTGCCAAATTCCTAAGCCTCAACAACAACAATATGTGGCTTTGGCATCTACAAAACCAAAACTAAACTCTAGTAATAAAATGCAACTTCAAAAATCAAAATCAATTTTAAAAACATCAACAATCAAATTCCCGAAGATCAAATCAATTTCAAATAATCAGGCTAACTGAACAATTTTGAGAAATAAAAATCCTAAAATATCATTAATAACTACGACCAAAACGCAATTTTTGAAAATTTGCTACTACAAAAAACCCATGATAAAACAAAATTAAACATTTTTAGCACTGATTATGTCACTGAAAATTATTTATATTATTTTCTTTTTCTCTGCTTGAACAGCAGAAATTTTAAAATTACTTCATCGATAAAATAAATTTTATAGATAATTTCTTTCAAAATGTTTCTTCTAAACAAGACGTCAAAAACAAAATCTTCGTTTATCCTATTTTTCTCAAATTTGTTATAAAAACTATAATTCTCTAACTTTTCACGAATTAAGTTAAGTTCTGATTTCTTACCTGCTTTCTGAATTACGTGGGTCTTCTTTATCTCCACGATTTCAGGTACTTCTTGGGCCGACATCACGCTTTCGGGATGGGAGGCTATCTCGACCTCGCAGCTAAACTGTGCCTCTGAGTTCACCACATCAGAACCATTTTCCATCTTTAAAACCTTCGCTGCATCCACTATATCCTAGAAATGTATGACGTCGTCCAATCGGTTTTCCTTCATCGTTGATTCCAACTCTCTGTTCGGCCAAAAATCAAAAAACTCGTCCGCTGTTAATCTTTCTCTACTTACCTGTATTTCTTCCACTGTCTCTTCCTTGTCATGTCCGGGTACTAAACTTTGTTCTGCAGTTTGGGGTGGGATTTCCACATTATGTGCCAGGGCAACGACCTTGGGTACATCTTCGGCTTTTCGATGGTTGTTATTGTCCATTCCAGATTCACATTTCGCGCCCGCCTCTTTCTCGCACACTTCATTCTCTCTTTTATCAGAGTAGATTATACTCTTATCCACCTCTATCAAATCCTTTTCGTTTCTTTCACATTGCATATCTAATTATACCTCATCGCGAGAATAACTAATTTCGGCGTTTATTCCAACGGCAAACAATAACAAAACATCTTTACTATTAACTCTTCTTTGTTTACTCATATTATCCATCCTATTATCACTCTTGAACTGCTCACGTTCATTATTTTCACATTCAGTCACATCACACGCATATTTATCACATTCACTCTCAAATTTCACATTTTGATCAACACACGTAACTGTCTGCTCTGCTTTTTTGGGTAATCTATTTAGCTGACAAAATTTCTTCATATGTCCTATTTCTCCACAACTAAAACACATGACCTCACTAAATTTTGTGGGACAGTCACGTTGAAAATGTCCCATCTGTTCGCAATTGAAACACATAATATTTTGATTTACGTTTCTTTGTCGATTATTTACTCTAGCCTGATCTGAACCAAAATTTCTGTTAACGTTTTGATTTTTTCTTGAAAAACTTATTTTTGTCTGATCTGACGTTCGCGAGTTTACATTATTCATATTTGAATTTAAAAGAGACTCTACTTTAAAATTAACCGCGTCGATTGCTGCTAATAAATTATCTGAGAGCCAAGCGTTATTTTTATTAATACTATTGTTGCCTCTGAGTTGATTTCCTATTAAATCAAATTTAATAGCGATTTTAACTGCTTCTTCTAACATTCGCGGGTCTGCAATTTTTAGATCTCTGTGCAAATGTGGCCAGCATCCTCTTATAAATTGTCGCACTAATCGTTTCTGAATACACTGGTTTCTATAATTTTGCCCATCCACAGTATCTGATTCAGGTTCTAATTTTTCCGAAAAAATTGCTAGTCTATATGCATAGTCTCTTATACTTTCATTCCTTCTTTGATAACAATCACTGAATTGAGTTTCTAAAGCATCATAATCGTAAACTTCCGAAAACCTCTCGATTATGGCTTTACGAAGCTCAACCCAATCATCAGTATCTCTTAATTTCGGATATGAATGTAAAAAAAAATCTGCTTTACCTTTTAAATGAATTTTTGCTATATATGCTATATTTGCTACACCACTATTCGTTATTAAAAAACTAGCATTTACATTTCGCTGATCCATTATCGTAAGCAATAAAACTAACTATTCAAATACAGAAAATCCAAAAATACTTAACGAATGAATTTAATAAACGTTTAGTCGCTCTCACTAAAATATACCAAAACAACAGCAAATAATAATATCAAAAAAATCGCATCTATCAAATATATTTTTAACCGAGCGTGGCTACTAATATTTCGACTCTTCCAAAGTTTTCACCGAGCGTGGCTACCGGAATATTCGTATCATACCGCTGCCAACCAAATGTAAAAGAATAGAAAACGTAATTAATTTATTAGTTTTAATTATTGCCGAAAGGTAGTTTTTTAAAATTGCTGCCACCAGGTTATTTTTTAAGGTTAAATAACCAAAACTAATTTTGAATATATCAAATGGTAGATGAGGATGCCACGTAAATAAATTCAATTATCAACGTAACAAAAAGTATATTGAAATATTAAATAGAATATAAACAAATTATTAATAAACAAACTAGCAGAAACAGGACAAGTTACGTGCAATAAAATTATTTACAAACAAACTTACTTACATGAATATAAAAACACACACCATTTACACTTAAATAATTCTTACATTATTAACAATAAACTTCTCATGACTACATTTCTAACATTTCTGTTCATGCTGACTGCCCAACTCTCAACCCTCGACTGTCCACTTTCAACTGTCCAAAATCTTAAAAATCTGCTTGAGATGGCCCCACTTCCTTTGAGTTAGAAAATTCATCCCTGTTCCGTAATTCCCTTAACATAATGATCATTTTCCTCCTGGGCGTGATTATGCACCAAAATCCCACAGTCCCAGGATTACAAAAAAACAGCTTGTACCAGGAATTACAGAACGGTTTCCTGTCTCTGATTAATGGTTTATGACCATCCCAAGCAAACTTTCGAAGACAATATGCCGAAATGCCAAACGTTATTTTAAATCTTACAAAACTTAACTGTGAACTATTTATGACCAAAAGAAATTTAGAAAACATTCAATTTCCTGTCAGCATGAGCTCTACAAACAATGAATACTGTTTCATTTTAAAAATAATTTAACAATACTACAAATTAAAAAAATAATTAAATTAACGCAGATACAAAAAACTGTGACACTAGAATCCAGCCCATGTGGCTTACAATATACACGTATTCATTAAATTGACACCCGAAAATTATATGTTTATTATCTGATTGGTACCACGTTTAGGTTATTTTTGCATGTTCAATACTTAAAACTATGCATAAAATCGATCTTAAAGCATGAATATGAATGTTTTAACAATGATATCCATTTCAAGAATAGGTAAAATCTGATTTTGTTTTCGTAAAAAATCATATAAATATTTGCTTCCACGCCGGAGTATTATAATTCTTCGTCATATTTTAGCTAAAAGAAACATTGCAACAAGAATATTGCTATTTCAAGTGTTGTAGGTATTCTAGAATCCAGCCCATGTAGTTTACAATATGCAACGTAATCATTAAAATGACACCCAAAAATTAAACGTTTATTATCTGATTTGAACCACGTTTTGGTCACTTTTGCATTTCCAATGCTAAAACCATCCATAGTATAAATCCTAAAGCATGAATATGAATATTTTAACAAAAATATCCATTTCAAGAATAGGTAAAATCTGACTATGTTTTTGTAAAAAATCATATAAATATTTGCTTCCGCGCCCGAGTTTTAAAATTCTTTATCATATTTTAGCTAAAACAAAACATTGCAACAAGAAAATTGCTATTTCAAGTGTGGTAGGTATTCTAGAATCCAGCCCATGTAGCTTGCAATATACAACGTATTCATTAAAATGACACCCAAAAATTGAATGTTTATTATCTGATTGGTACCACGCTTTGGTTACTTTTGCAGGTCCAATGCTAAAACCATCCATAGTATAGATCCTAAAGCATGAAAATGAATGTTTTAACAAAAATATCCGTTACAAGAATAGGTAAAACCCGACCTTGTTTTTGTAAAAAATCATATAAATATTTGCTTCCGCGCCCGAATTTTATAATTCCTCGTCATATTTTAGATATTGAAAACATTTCAATAAGAAAATTGCTATTTCAAGTGTGGTAGGTGTTCTAGAATCTATCTCATGTAGCTTACAGTATACACGTATTCATTAAATTGACACCCGAAATTTAAATGTTTATTATCTGATTGGTACCACGTTTAGGCCACTTTTGCATGTCCAATGCTTAAAACTATACATAGTATAGATATTAAAGCATGAATGATAATGTTTTAACAAAAATATTCATTTCAAGAATAGGTAAAATCTGACATTATTTTTGTAAAAAATGATATAAATATTTGCTTCCGCGCCCGAGTTTTAAAATTCTTTATCATATTTTAGCTAAAACAAAACATTGCAACAAGAAAATTGCTATTTCAAGTGTGGTAGGTATTTTAGAATCCAGCCCCTGTAGGTAGCTTAGAATATACAACGTATTCATTAAAATGACACCCGAAAATTGAATGTTTATTATCTGATTGGTACCACGTTTCAGTAACTTGTGCATGTCCAATGCTAAAGCCATCCATAGTATAGATCCTAAAGCATAAATATGAATATTTTAACAAAAATATCCATTTCAAGAACAGGTAAAATCTGAATTTATTTTTGTAAAAGATCATATAAATATTTTCTTCCGCGCCCGAATTTTTTAATTCTTTATCATATTTTAGCTAATAGAAAACATTGCAACAAGAAAATTGCTATTTTAAGTGTGGTAGGTATTCTAGAATCTAGCCCATGTAGCTTAAAATATACGACGTATTCAATAAAATAACACCAGATAATTAAATGTTTATTATCTGATTGGTACCACGTTTTAGTCACTTTTGCATGTCCAATGCTTAAAACCATCCATAGTATAGTTCCTAAAGCATGTAAAAATGAATGTTTTAACTAAAATATCCATTTCAAGAATAGGTAAAATATGACTTTATTTATGTAAATAATCATATAAATATTTACTTCCGCGCCCAAAATTTTTACAATTCTTCATCATATTTTAGCTAAAAGAAAACATTACAACAAGAAAATTGCTATTTCAAGTGTGGTAGGTATTCTAGAATCTAGCCCATGTAGCCTACAATATACAACGTATCCATTAAAATAACAGCCGAAAACTGAATGTTTATTATTTGATTGGTTCCACGTTTAGGTCACTTTTGCATGTCCAATGCTTAAAACCATCCATAGTATCTTAGATCCTAAAGCATGAATATGAATGTTTTATCAAAATATCCATTTCAAGAATATGTAAAATCTGACTTTATTTTTGTAAAAAATCATATAAATATTTGCTTCCGCACCCAAATTTTATAATTTTTTAACATATTTTAGCTAAAAGAAAACATTGCAACAAGAAAATAGCTATTTCACTTGTGGTAGGTATTCTAGAATGCAGCCCATGTAGCTTAAAATATACAACGTATTCATTAAAATGACACCTGAAAATTGAATGTTTATTATCTGATTGGTACCACGTTTTGTTCACTTTTGCATGTCCAATGCTTTAAACCATCCATAGTATCTTAGATCCTAAAACATGAATATGAATGTTTTAACAAAATATCCATTGCAGGAAATTTATAATTCTTTAACATATTTTAGCTAAAAGAAAACATTGCAACAAGCAATTTGTTATTTCACGTGTGGTAGGTATTCTAGAATCCAGCCCATGTAGCTTACAATATACAACGTATTCATTAAAATGACACCTGAAAATTGAATGTTTATTATCTGATTGGTACCACGTTTTGGTCACTTTTGCATGTTCAATGCTTTAAACCATCCATATTATCTTAGATCCTAAAGCATGAATATTAATGTTTTAACAAAAATATCCATTGCAGGAATTTTATAATTCTTTAACATGTTTTAGCTAAAAGAAAACAGTGCAACAAGAAAATTGCTATTTCACGTGTTGTAGGTATTCTAGAATCCTGCCAATGTAGCTTACAATATACAACGTCTTCATTAAAATGACAAATGAAAATTGAATGTTTATTATCTTATTGGTACTACGTTTCGGTCACTTTTGCATGTCCAATGCTAAAACCATCCATAGTGTAGAACCTAAGGCATAAATATGAATGTTTTAACAAAAATATCCATTGCAGGAATAGGTAAAATCTGACTTTACTTTTGTAAAAAATCATATAAATATTTGCCGCCGCGCCAGAATTTTATAATTCTTCTTTATATTTTAGCTAAAAGAAAACATTGCAACAAGAAAACTGTTATTTCAAGTGTGGTAGGTATTCTAGAATCCAGCCCATGTAGCTTACAATATTCAACGTATTCATTAAAATGACTCCCGAAAATTGAATGTTTATTATCTGATTGGTACCACGTTTTGGTCACTTTTGCATGTCCAATGCTTAAAACCATCCATGGTATCTTAGATCATAAAGCATGAATATGAATGTTTTAACAAAAATATCCATTTCAAGAATAGGTGAAATATGACTTTATTTTTGTAAAAAATCATATAAATATTTGCTTCCGCGCCCGAATTTTATAACTCTTAGCATATTTTAGCTATAAAAAAAACATTGCAACAAGAAAATTGCTATTTCAAGTGTGGTAGGTATTCTAGAATCCAGCCCATGTAGCTTACAATATACAACGTATTCATTAAAATGACACCTGAAAATTGATTGTTTATTATCTGATTGGTACCACCTTTTTGGTCACTTTTGCATGTTCAATGCTTTAAACTATCCATAGTATCTTAGATCCTGTGCGGGATAACAGGGATGGATACCCAGGATATCGTGTATGGATGATGGAACAGTTGGTGAGGTTGTAAATCTCACTTTCACACAACCACGCGAAAAACACTTATTTATTTACACACAGCACAACCAAAACTATACAAATAAAGGATATAACAAATGTAAATGCAGTACAACAATGGATTGTTGCGGACCGATACAAAACAACTTTGGCGCAACAACGCCGGAACCGAACAGACTTGTATTTGTACAAATTTTTAATCAAAAAATTCGCTAGCGACAGCGCCACTATAAATAAACTACAAAAAATACAATGAAGAGTATATGGCGTTGACATTGGCAAATATGTGTTGTACCTTTCCAACATACGGAGCTGACAACAATTAAAATCTCAAACAGATCCTAAAGCATGAATATGAAATTTAAATGTTTATTATCTGATTGGTACCACGTTTTGGCCACTTTTGCATGTCCAATGCTTAAAACTATACATAGTATAGATATTAAAGCATGAATGATAATGTTTTAACAAAAATATTCATTGCAGGAATAGGTAAAATCTGACTTTACCTTTGTAAAAAATCATATAAATATTTGCTGCCAAGCCCGAATTTTATAATTCTTCATCATATTTTAGCTAAAAGAAAACATTGCAAGAAGAAAACTGTTATTTCAAGTGTGGCAGGTATTCTAAAATCCAGCATATGTAGCTTATAATATACACGTATTCATTAAAATAACACCCGAAAATTAAATGTTTATTATCTGATTGGTATCACGTTTTGGTAACTTTTGCATGTTCAATGCTAAAACCATCCATAGTATAGATACTTAAGCAAAAATATGTATGTTTTAACAAAAATAACCATTTTGAAAATAGTTAAAATCTGACTTTATTTTTGTAAACAAACATATAAATAATTGCTTCCGCGCCCGAATTTTATAATTTTTTAATATATTTTAGCTAAAAGAAAACATTGCAACAAGAAAATTGCTATTTCAAGTGTGGTAGGTATTCTAGAATCCAGCCCATGTAGCTTACAATATGCAACGTATTCATTAAAAGGACGCACGAAAATTGAATGTTTATTATCTTATTGGTACCACGTTTTGGTCGCTTTTGCATGTCCAATGCTAAAACTATCCATAGTATAGTTCCTAAAGCATGAATGTGAATGTTTACACAAGAAAATCAATTTCAAGAATAGGTAAAATCTGACTTTATTTTTGTAAAAGATCATACAAATAATTACTTCCGCGCCCGAATTTTATAATTCTTTATCATATTTTAGCTAAAAGAAAACATTGCAACAAGAAAATTGCTATTTCAAGTGTGGTAGGTATTCTATAATCTAGCCCATGTAGCTTACAATATACAACGTATTCATTAAAATGACACCCGAAATTTGAATGTTTATGATCTGATTGGTACCACGTTTTGGTCACTTTTGCATGTCCAATGCTTAAAACCATCCATAGTATATATCCTAAAACATGAATATGAATATTTTAACAAAGATATTCATTTCAAGAATAGTTAAAATCTGACTTTATTTTTGTAAAAAATCATTTAAATATTTGCTTCCGCGCCCGAATTTTATAATTCTTCATCATATTTTAACTAAAAGAAAACATTGCAACAAGAAAATTACTATTTCAAGTGTGGTAGGTATTCTAGAATCCAGCCCCTGTAGCTTGCCATATACAACGTATTCATTCAAATGAAACCCGAAAATTAAATGTTTATTATCTGATTGGTTCCACGTTTTGGTCACTTTTGCATGTCCAATGCTAAAACCATCCATAGTATATTTATTTATTTATTTATTTATTTAAATATGAACTACCCAAACAGGCTAAGCCCAGACGAGGGTAGAGAGGTACATAGAATGATACAAATAGAAAATAGAAAAATATAGATACATTAAACACAAATATAAAAGTATACTATTTTTAATAAATTTTGAAAAAGATGTATAATTTAAAAGAAAAATGTCTAAATGAGAAAATTTATTGTTATATAAGTGACACATTCGATAAAGAGGTGAAGACTTTAATAGGTTAGTGCGACTGTAAGGAAGATAGAAGGTGGATAGAAGTCTGGTGGAGATAGTTGTGGAAGAGTGGAAGTTGATCATAGAAAGGCATAAAGGATCGTCAATATGATTGTTAATAAGTTAATATAAGTGAAGAATGGAATAGTTTTCTCTACGTTCGTATAGGGTTTTGAAATTGAACATACAACATAAACGAGAATAAGGAAAGTGGCGCTCAGGGTAGTTACCCTTAACTTTAAATTAAATGTACTTCAAAAATTTTTTCTGTACAGATTCCAAAAAGTCTTGATGTATTTCATGAGTAGGGCTCCAAATAACACTACAGTATTCAAGCTTGGATCTTACATAAGCATAATAAAGTGCAAAGATAGCTGTAATGTTATGAAAATCTTTAGTATTTCTTATAACGAAACCTAACATAAGCAGAGCAGAATTATAGATGTCATGAATGTGATTAATAAATGTGAGCTTACGGTCAAATAGGACACCTAAATCTTTTATTATTCCAGAGCGACTTAAAATGACTGTATTTATTAAATAATCATATCTCAGTGGAACAATTTTCCTGGAGAATGACATAACAGTACATTTATTAAGATTTAACTGTAAGTTGTTACTAGTACACCAATGATATAAATTATTCAAATCATTTTGAAGAGTAATACAGTCATTAATAGTAGAAACTGAATAGAAAATGAAGTAAAAATAGTAGTGGCCCAAGGTTAGAGCCCTGAGGAACGCCCGAAGAAGCAAAGAAAGTACGCGATTTGAAGCCTTTAAAATTCACAAACAGTTCACGATGAAATAAATAGGAAGAAATAAGATCAATGAAAGAAGAAGAGAAAGAAAATATTGTAGTTTACTGATCAAGATGTCGTGATCTAGTCTGTCAAAAGCCTTAGCAAAGTCTGTGTAAATACAGTCAACTTGCCCGTTAGTATCAAGAACAGCAGAAACTCGTTGCGTAAAGTACATGAGATTGGTGGAAGTAGATCGTTTTCCAACGAAACCATGTTGGTAAGGAGATATATATTGTTTTATAGATGGATATATGGTATTGTAAATAATTTTTTCAAAAATTTTGCTAAAATTAGATAAAATAGCTATTGGACGATAATTAGAAATATTACTTGCCTCAACAGATTTATGTAACGGAGTAATACTTGATATTTTCCAGACATTGGGAAACGTACTAGTCTTTACACTAAGGTTAAAAATATGGAAAAGTGCGGTTGACAGAGGAGACACACAGTCCTTGATCAGCAAACTTGGGACAAGATCAGGACCACATGACAGAGAAGATTTGATTGTTTTAATAGAGGTTTTTATATCGTTAAGGGAAATATGCTTAAGAGAGATAGAATCATGCGAGAGGGAAGAGGAAGTTAACGAATTAGTAGATTTACTGACAGGAGAGTTTTGATAAATAGATTGAAAGAATGAAGAGAAAGCATCAGATATGTCACTAGGGTTTGAAAAAGTTTTGTCATTAAGGAACATAGAGTTATTATGTGAAGACATTTTTCTTTTAGAATTAACATAGTTCCAGAATTTTTTGGATTGGTTTTAACATTATTTTCACAATTTGTCACATAAGCAGCATAAGAATTTTTTATTAAATATTTAAGCTCAGATCTAAGATTTTTGAAATGATTACAATATGGTTGATTATGTGGAAAACGAGAAAGTAATTTTCTGGCGCGAATCTTGGCCTTGAGTTTACGAATAATTGTTTTAGTGAACCATGGTGGATATTTACTATTAAAATTAAATTTTAAAGGTACACATGAGTCGAAAAAGGAGTACAGTATAGTATAAAAGAAATTACAGGCCTGATTAACATCAGAAAATTGCTTTAGAGAATCCCAATTAAAATTACAAATCATACTATAAAGTTTAGTAAAATCAGCTTTTTTAAAATCATAATTATGAGATGCTGCAGAATATGAGCTTTTATGAGTAGGGAGATTGATCTGAACAGAAATACTGAGTGCTGGGTGATGCAAAGGAAATTCAACGTCAAATAATAAATCTTGAGCATGTGATATATCGCAATGGGTGTTAGAGATAATTAAATCCAATAGTTTATTATTGCCATTTTTTATTGAATTGAGCTGAGAAGCATCATAAAATTCAAGTAAGTTCAGTAGTTTCTCAACCTTAGGCGAGTTAGAGTTGGTAGTGAACTCAGGGATATTGAAATCGCCGCATATTAAAAAGTTATTGTTTTGTAAGAATGGTAAATTCTCAAAAAAGTCATATACTGCAACATAAGAACTTACAGGTTGTGCTGGTGGAATGTATACGGTAAAACAAAACAAGGGTTTATTATTAATAATGATTTTAGCGCAAATAATGTCAATGTTTATAGGAATAATGTCAATAAAATTACTAAGATCAACCTTTGAAGATGATAATTCATTCTTGATGAGCATAAGAACCCTTCCTCCTTTAGAAAGATGGCACGACTCAAAATCACGGTCACATCTATAAACATTGAACATGTCTGTACAGAGTTCAGCATTCAAAACATTGTCAGAGAGCCAAGTTTCAGTCAGGGCAATGATGTCGAAGTCGACTGTAGCACTGATGGACTGGAAATGACGAAGTTTTGAATTTATACCTTGGATGTTCTGGTAAAAGCAGGAGAGTTTACGATGGCCGTCTGGAAGTGAGAGGCTTGGAGAGATCAGTGGTTGCTATTGTGAATCGACGATATTGGCTTTGAAGCGTTTTAAAATTTCAAGATACGTGTGACAGTTCTTGTTCCAAACATCATGTGCAGTGTTCAATTTAGTGTTATGCATGTCATTACATTTGACGCAATTGATACATTTGGGTAGAGCCGATTGACAGTTTTTAGCGTCATGATTTCCCGCACATTTTCCACATACTTGCTCAGTTTTGGTGCATTGTTTAGAAGTGTGATGGAAGCCGCAACACTTAAAACATCTACGCAGCTCAATGGCATCGTAAACAGTGCACATATCAAAGCTAAGAAACACTTTTTGGGCCTTCAGTAAGTTATTGTAGGTGGTAACGTCAGCTGGAATAAGCGCTTGGATTATCTGGGTATTGTTTTTCGTAGGACATAATTCGAGGACATCACATTGGTATCCAAGAAGGAAGTGTGACTTATTTTGATGCAGTAGATGTTGAATGATATTTACTCTTAAGATTATCGCTGATTAAGTCTTTTAATTTTTCAGACTGATCGGACCCAATGATAAGAGCACCTTTATTTGCATGACGGACAGAGTTGATGGTGATGTTGGATGCCACTGGATTCGCAGATTTAAACAGATCGGATTTCGTTACGGTGGTAGATTGTGACGCATCTTTTGGTTTCAGTAAAACTGATGGTTGTGGTACAGGTTTGGCAACAGTAGCAGCGAATGAGGGTGCGCTACAAGTGGACGAGGACTGCTTATTATTGACAGTTTGGAGATGAGATATTATATCTTTCTGAATGTCATTCTTTAATGAAGAAACAGCATTAGAGATGATGGAGCCGATATCATCTTTAAGAGCAGACAGTAGCGTGGTGACAATTGAGTTCTCTAGTGTCGTAAATCCCTCATTAATTAATTGGAGCTTGTTCTTGATGTCTGTCTCTTTGCTTTGGTCAATAATAACACAGTTAATTTTACAGGAAGAGCACCAAAAAAATACTGAGTTGGATTTCTCCAGAAGACGGCATTCTTCGTTGGTGAGGTCCGCACAAGTTGGATGGAACCACTGCCCACAAGTACCTTCGCACCCTATGAAGTTGTCCGGTGTTTTTCGTTTGCACTTCGCACACTTAATCATAATTCATAATTTGGCGGGAAATCACACACAAACACAACACGAAGTAAGAGGTCAGTGACATATAAGTTGATAAAACAAACAAAATTTTGTCTGAAGTGGTAGGTCAAGGTTTAGAATTGACTTAAGAAAGTTGATAAAAGCAAAACACAAGCACACAAAAAACTAGATCACGTAAAAGTTTAAAAGATGCAAAAACAAAATCACTGTGTAGCACTTAACAAGATGAACACAAAGATGTAAACTTTAACGTAAAATAAATTTAAAAAACTAGTTTATGGTAAAAATAAGCAGAGCAAAGAAAAATGCGACTGCACACGTGTAATATTACAATATATATGTAGATCCTAAAGCATAAATATGAATGTTTTAACAAAAATATCCATTTCAAGAATAGGTAAAATCTGACTTTGTTTTTGTAAAAAAACATATAAATATTTCCTTCCGCGCCCGAATTTTATAATTCTTTATTATATTTTAGCTAAATTAAAACATTGCAACAAGAAAATTGCTAATTCAAGTGTGGTAGGTATTCTAGAATCCAGCATATGTAGCTTGCAATATACAACGTATTCATTAAAATGACACCCAAAAATTGAGTGTTTATTATCTGATTGGTACCATGGTTTGGTCACTTTTGCATGTCCAATGCTAAAACCATCCATAGTATGGATCCTAAAGCATGAATATGAAGGTTTTATCAATAAGAGCCGTTTCAAGAATAGGTAAAACCAGACTTTATTTTTGTAAAAAATCATATTTGTATTTGATTCCGCGCTCGAATTTTATAATTCTTTATCATATTTTAGATAAAAGAAACATTGCAACAAGAATATTGCTATTTCAAGTGTGGTAGGTATTCCAGAATCCAGCCCATGTAGGTAGCTCACAATATACAACGTATTCATTAAAATAACACCCGAAAATTGAATGTTTATTATCTGATTAGTACCACGTTTTGGTCACTTTTGCACGTCCAATGCTAAAACCGTCCATAGTATAGATCCTATAGCATGAATATGAATGTTTTAACAAAAAAAAATCATTTCAAGAATAGGTAAAATCTGACTTTATTTATGTAAAAAATCATATAAATATTTGGTTCCGCGCCGGAATTTTATATTCTTCGGCATACTTTATCTAAAAGAAAACATTACAACAAGAAAATTGCTATTTCAAGAGTGGTAGGTAATCTAGAATCCAGCCCATGTAGCTCACAATATACAACGTATTCATTAAGTAGACACCCGAAATTTAAATGTTTGTTATCTGATTGGTACCACATTTTGGTCACTTTTGCATGTCCCATGCTCAAAACCATCTATAGTATAGATCCTTAACATGAAACTGTATGTTTTAACAAAAATATCCATTTCAAGAATAGCTAATATCTGACTTTATTTTTGAAAAAATCATATAAATATTTGCTTCCGCGCCCGAATTTTATAATTCTTTATCATATTTTAGCTAAAAGAAAACATTGCAACAAGAAAATTGCTATTTCAAGTATGGTAGGTATTCTAGAATCCAGCCCATGTAGCTTACAATATGCAACGTATTCATTTAAATGACACGCGAAAATTGAATGTTTATTATCTGATTGGTACCACGTTTTGGTCACTTTTGCTGGTCCAATGCTAAAACCATCCATAGTATAGATCCTAAAGCATGAAAATGAGTGTTTTAACAATAATATGCGTTTCAAGAATAGGTAAAACCCGTCTTTATTTTTGTAAAAAATCATATAAATATTTGCTTCCGCGCCCGAATTTTATAATTCTTCGTCATATTTTAGCTATTGAAAACATTGCAACAAGAAAATTGCTATTTCAAGTGTGGTAGGTATACTAGAATCCAGCCCATGTAGCTTACAATATACAACGTATTCATTAAAATGACACGCGAAAATTGAATGTTTATTATCTGATTGGTACCACGTTTTGCTCACTTTTGCAGGTCCAATGCTTAAAACTATCCATAGTATCTTAGGTCCTAAAGCATGAGTATGAAAGTTTTAACAAAAATATCCATTTCCACAATAGGTAAAATCTGTCTTTATTTTTGTAAAAAATCATATAAATATTTGCTTCCGCGCCCAAATTTTATAATTCTTTATCAAATTTTAGCTAAAAGAAAACAGTGCAACAAGAAAATTGCTATTTCAAGTGTGGTAGGTATTCTAGAATCCAGCCCATGTAGCTTACAATATTCAACGTATTCATTAAAATAACACCCGAATATTAAATTTTTATTATCTGATTGGTACCACGTTTTGGTCACTTTTGCATGTCCAATGCTTAAAACCATTTATAGTATATATCCTAAAGCATGAATTTGAATGATTTAACAAAAATATCCATTTCAGAATAGATAAAATCTGACTTTATTTTTGTAAAAAATTATATAAATATTTGCTTCCGCGCCCGAATTTTATAATTCTTCATCATATTTTAGCTAAAAGAAAACATTGCAACAATAAAATTGCTATTTCAAGTGTGGTAGGTACTCTAGAATTCATCCCATGTAGGTTACAATATGCAACGTATTCATTAAAAGGACGCGCGAAAATTGAATGTTTATTATCTGATTGATACCACGTTTTGGTCGCTTTTGAATGTCCAATGCTAAAACTATCCATAGTATAGATCCTAAAGCATGAATATGAAAGTTTTAACAAATATATCCATTTTAAGAATAGGTAAAATCTGACTTTATTTTTGTAAAATCATATAAAAATTTGCTTCCGCGCCCGAATTTTATAATTCTTCATCATATTTTAGCTAAAAGAAAACATTGCAACAAGAAAATTGGTATTTCAAGCGTGGTAGGTATTCTAGAATCCAGCGCAGAACGGCTTCCCCACTACTTTGAGCATGTTTTTCTACACGCGTTCTGATTGGTTGCAGTAATTATTCTTTTAAGAAAAAATACATTTATTTTGTGAATTACTTTATTTACAGAATCATGACTACAATTTTAGGTACATATACAAACATTATAACAAGGGATTGATAGGTACAGGTACATATAATATTATTTAAAATCTAATATTCTATGATGACCCCAAGATAACGTGTCTGTACTGTTTTCCAAAAGAAATCTTTTATCATCGTTTGCTGATTAACATAACTTGTTTTACTTTAGAGTATATAGTACATGTTTTATTGACTTGAAAATATTTTGATTTGCGTAGGTTATTTGATTTGTAAATAATGTGTTTTTATAGTCATCAGGGACAACTTGTTTTTCACTTTATGCGCCTTAATACCTTTTACTTTTTTTATTTCTTTACTTTCAGTTTTAATTGAATACATTTTTGAACGTAAACCTACAAATTCCAATATAATTTTGCCACCCATTTCATCTTTAAATTTTCCTAATTCTCCTTTATTGACAAGACGCATATTAAATTGATTATTTTCTGCAAAATTTGAAGTATCAAAGTCATTCAAATTATTTTTTATTTCGTCATATATATTATTCATTTTGAATTCATAAATAAGTGAATCAGTGTCAGTATATAGTAGTCTTATTTGATTTTCATATTAATTTTTCATTGATTTGTAGTGAAAATTATACATGTGATATTTGGATAATTCTAATACCGTGAAACCTAGATAAATTAGTTTGTTATATTTAATTTTCAATTTATTCATTTGAATTGCAACGAGATTTTCAGAAAATATCGATAAGCTATGAAAATTTGGTTTTGCGATAAGACATTCTGCTCCCTCTTTTTTCCCTATATTTTCCCAATGTGTAATCAATCTTACATTTACTCGTTTATCTACGTTTTCTATTGTTTTGCCATATACTGAGTTATTCATTAATTTATAAAAATCTTTTTCAAAATCATTTTGTGCTTGCATGCGTAAATTTGTATTTAAATCGATGTATTTTTTTAGCCAGTTTGATTGATCAAAGCTAAGGATACGATGAACATTTGTTATAATCCAACCGTTATCAATGGCTTGTTGTAAATTACGATAATGAATTATATATTTCGATTTGTTATATAGATTTGGAATAAGTTTTATGTTTTGAAATTTTGAAATAGGCGATACGATATTCTCTGGACAAAATGGCAAATCATTATGCTTATCATGTAATTCTTTAGGATAATCCAAATCAACTTGTAGAATGAAACCTGTACTTGAAGTTTCAGATATATTCGTTGTATCTAAGATTTCTATTTCGTTTCGTTCAAGCCATTTAAAGCTAGATGTAGGTAGATGCATAGACATTACTAACCCGTACAAATTATTTGCATCCCAATATCCTATATATTTAGAAGGACTATTTAAATCAAACATTTCAACATATTTGTTATTAGATTTTGAATACCGGTTTGAACACATGGAAACTCCACCACGGATTCCTTTTTTAATAAAATGTAACATTTCGATATCTATGAAGAGTTCTAAGTTAATTTTCGTGTATTTAAGCATTGCGTCCCAACTTATAGATGGCGTGTGTAACGTATTCACGTTTAATACGTTTATTAAAACACACTACTTGTATTTTAACTGTTTATTTAATGTAAAATAACACCAATACAAAAGATAACAAAATGGCAGATTGTAGCTTCTACATAACTTCTCTAACTAACTTCGCGCCCACTACAACCAGTGGCGTCCCATCTCAAAGTCCCTAGACCCTAGTGGATTTTAATAAACCTGAAATCCCTGACATCCCTCTTTTTTTAGAAAATTTAAAATTATAATTACAAGTCTAGTATTTTTGGTTTCACTATTTTTCTTCCAAATCTGGACATCTTTTCTTCTCACGCAGTCTTGACTTCCGGATTCACTGGTGTGTGACAAGTAGCTTCTTGAGGGTGTAATTCTGTTTCCTCTCCCTTTTTCACTTCTTTACGAGTATCTTCGGTTTGTGCTTTTGGTGTATAGTGTCGCAGGAACCATGAGCTTCTTCGGTATTTATTTCCTTGCTCATTTTCTATTATGTACGATCGTTCTTGCGTTTTTTCAATCACTTTTCCTGGCAACCACTCGTTTTTCTTGTTCCTGTAAAGTATTCCTTCATTTGTTTTAAATTCTTCATCGTCTTTTTTGTTAACATCGGCGTAGTATTTTTCTTTTAATTTATTTAATTTGTGTCTTTCTGGAACATCTTTTACGATTTCCGGTGCCAGCAATTTTTCATTCACTGGTAATAAATTTTTCGTTCTTCTGCTCATCAGACGTTGAACTGGTGATTTCAGTGTGTCTCTTGGAGTATTTCTGTGATGGAGTAATGCTAAATACACGTCCGATTTATCTTCATAGCATTTTTTAAGTAAGTTTTTTGATTCTTGAACATAGCGTTCAGCAAGACCATTAGACCTAGGAAATTCGGGGCTGGACAATCTGTGTTCAAAATTCCATTGTTTTTTGAATTTGTCAAATTCTTCGCTAGTGTACTGACGTCCATTATCGGTTAAAAGAACATCAGGTATACCATGTTCTGCGAACCAATTTTTGAAGTTCTTGATTACCTCTGTGCTTGTAATATTTGTGATTTCTTGAAAATCAAAATAACCAGAGTAACCATCGGCTATTACAATGTAGTTCTGACCTTTTAAATGAAATAAATCGGATGCTACTATCGACCATGGTCTTTTTGGCTCTTCTTGTATAATGACTGATTCCATTGGTTTATCTTTGCTTAATTTCTGACATACTTTACATTGTTTTACATAGTTTTCTATGTCGCGTTTCATTTTGGGCCAAAATACATAGTCTCTAGCTAATTTTAAAGATCCTACTATTCCTTTGTGGCTCAAGTGACAACTTTTTATTACTGTTTTCGTCATTGTCTCTGAAATAAGCAACCTGTTGTTTTTAAAAATCAATCCATCATCATAGTACGATAATTGTTCTTTGAAATACCAGTATTTTTGCAATATTTGTGGTACTTCAACTATTGTTTCAGGCTAACCCTTTAATATTTGGCTCTTTAACAATTTTAATTCTTCAGAATTATTTATTTCATCCTTTAACTGTCTGGTTTTTTCTTTAGACATTGGTATTACTACACATACCTCTAATTTTATTTCGTATTCTTTTTCTTCCTCCAACAAGCAGTCTCTGCTCAACGTATCCGCAATGTAGAGTTCTTTTCTTTTCTTGTATTTTATTTTAGGATTATAAGGCATTATTTCAAATAACATTCTTTGAAGTCGTGCTGGAGCTTCGCAAATAGGTTTTGTGAAAATTGTTTCTAATGGTTTATGATCAGATTCAATCTGAAGATCTTTGTTACCATATACATACACGTGAAATTTTTTACACGCTACTAAAATTGCGTAAGCCTCTTTTTCTAGCTGACTATAGTTTTGTTGCGTTTTTGTTAGCGCTTTAGCACTATGGGCTATCGGTCTTTCATCCTGTAATGCTACCGCACCAACTGCTTTACTGCTGGTATCAACTGACAATTTTATCGGTTTTGCCGGATCATAAAAACTTAACAGTGGTAATTTTGTGAGATGTTCTTTCAATTTTTTGAATGCAATCTCTTGGCTTGTGTCCCAATACCATTCTGTATCTTTTTTAAGAAGTTCTCGTAATGGTTCTGTGAGCTCTGATAGATTTTTAATTAATTTTGCCAAATATGTGACCATTCCTATGAACCTTTGTAATTCGGTTACATCTGTGGGTGTTTTAATTTGGTGTATTGTTTTAATCTTCTCTGGATCTGCTTCTAGACCTTTGTCTGTGATCACATGGCCTAAAAATTTTACCTCATTCTTTTCGAAATGACATTTTTCGGCATTGAGTTTCATTCCCGCTTCTTTAATTCTTTTTATTACTTTGTCGGTTCTTGACTGTAACTCTTCTTTTGTTCTACCATGTATTAAAATGTCGTCCATTGAACATTCTACTCCAGGCAAATCTTGTAAGAGATTACACATAATTTGTTGGAATACCTCTGGCGCTGAGGCAAGACCAAACGGCAATCTTTTACATTTGTATCTTTCCCAAGGCGTTGTGAACGTTAGATACTTGGAAGTTCTTTCTGTCACCTTACTTTTCCAGAATCCCTTCTTGCAATCTAATATCGTAAACCACCTCGATCCACTTATTTTGGCCGCCACTTCTTCCAACGTATTTAATGGAAAATGTCTTCTTTTTAATACTTTGTTGACGTCTGTTGGGTCAATGCAAATTCTTAATTTTCCATTCTGCCTGACTATTACCATAGGTGAGACCACAGGCTCGGTGACTGGTTCTATGATGTCCATTTTTACCATTCTATCGATTTCTTTCTTGACATTCCCTTTTATCGCATACGGTATGTTTCTTGGAGGGTGATGAGGGAGGTTTGCATTTTCTTTTAAATTTATTTCGTACTCATACCCTTTTAAGCATCCCATGCCTTCAAAAATCCCTTCTTCGACAGCCTCTACTCTTTTTATCAATCCTAATTCCACGCAGGTATTTTTTCCTAAAATAGGTTTAATATTCTTGTTGACTACCACAAATTTTATTTCAACTATTTTATTACGAAACTTAGTTTTTATGGTACCTTCTCCTTTAACCTGCAACTCATCATTTGTGAATGATATTAGGCTTCTTACTTTAGATTTACTTATCTTTAAACCCGCTTGTGTCGCCAACTCTTCTGCAATCACGTTGCATTGGGCTCCGGAATCTAATTTGAATCTTACAGGTATCTCTTTCGGTAATACGATTGTCTCGAACCAGTCCTCTTCCTCATTTTGTTCCGTGATAACTGATGAGACGTATAAAACATCTGTCTGATCTTTCGCCTCCTCTACAGACTGGACTTGTTTCGATTTGCAACATTTTGCGAAGTGACCTAATTTATTGCATTTCATACACTTCTTTTTATAAGCTGGACAATTTTTTCGCCCATGCGTGCTGTCGCATCGTCTACATTTGAACATCTCATTTTGCTTGTCTTCTCGTTTTCCTTTCTTGTTAATTGTGTTTTTCTGTACAGCGTTTATTTGTTGTGTGCTTTGAGTGTTTGTATTGTCTTTTATTATCTGTAGTTGCTTTCTTGCTTGTTCGCTTGCTCTGCATATGTTAATTGCAGTCTGCAGTGTTAGCTTATCTTCTGCCAACAAGCGTTCTCGAACAATATCGTTATTTATTCCGACGACAATTCTGTCACTCAATAAACTGTCTTCCAGTTTACCGAATGAACAGTTTCTATATCCATTTCTCAGTCTTGTTAAGAAGTCGTCAAAACATTCATTTTCTCCTTGTTGAATTTTATTGAACATATATCTTTCGTAGTTTATATTGATTTTAGGAACAAAATGTTGTTCGAATCTTTTGATGATCTTATCTAAACAGCTTTTCTCGGCTTCTGTAAGATCAAACGAATTGTAGACATTAATTGAATCATTGCCAATGATTGTCATGAACGTTGCTATTTGCACGGATGGCTCCTTCTTTTTTAAATTTGTTGCGGTCTCGTACCAACGATATTTTTGTATTCATTGCTTCCAGACTTTGGACATATCTGTATCATTATTTATTTGTAATTCTTTTGGCGGTTTTAGACCAACCACGCCAGTGCTACTTGCGACCTCGCTTTCGTTATCTTCAGGCATTTTCTTTATGTCCTATCCGGGTTTCGGCACCATGTAACGTATTCACGTTCAATACGTTTATTAAAACACACTACTTGTATTTTAACTGTTTATTTAATGTAAAATAACATCAATACAAAAAAAAAACGGCAGATTGTAGCTTCTACATAACTTCCTAACTAACTTCGCGCCCACTACAACCAGTGGCGTCCCATCTCAAAGTCCCTAGACCCTAGTGGATTTTAATAAACCTGAAATCCCTGACAGCGTGGTTAAATACTGACAAGGATCCAAACAATACACTTTAAAACAAACATTTTTAAAATTTTCGAAAATATCTGCGAGAATTAATACATTAGTCTGAAGGTAAATATTTGAATAATCTTTCATTGTATGACAATTAAATACATTCCAAACATTAATTGCATGTTTGTATTCATCATCTGAAATATGTGATTTATTCATTATATTGAAAAATAAATCTTTTTTTGGTAATTTGGTTTCGTTAAATTTTTCAAAAGAATCCATATATTGATAAGGAAATACTCCTTTTTTAATCATTAGATTTAATTGCTTAGAATATGTAAAATATTTCGATGTTTCCTTAAACTGATTTTGTTTCAAATTTTATGCTAAATTGTCAAGTGATTTACCCATGAATTTAAAAGAATCGATAAATCTTAAACTTAGATATGTTCTTCTGAAATTTATTTCATCAACCAAAACTGTTTTCGAAAATAATATATATTTTTCTTTATTTTGTGGAATTACGTGAATTTTTTCGTCATTAAAAGCCAAATCTTTTATAAACAAATGTGAATTATATCCACTTAAATTATGAAAAAATACAGGTATAAATTTAGGAATTTTAAAATTAAGGTTGCAATCAAAATGGGCAGCGCCTCTGAACTTACCCGTTAGATGATCATGATCACGAACTTTTTGATTATCGGTAAATTTTTCCTCGCATATGAGACAAAATTTTGCAGAATTATAACTTTGTTCTTCTTGTTGCGATAAAGAAATCATTGGAACAATTGTTTTGAAGTTATTTGTGTAAATATCTTTAGTTTCATTTACGATACATTGAACAAATTTGTCAGATGCATCTTCACCTAAGTACGTGTGAAATTTACTTAACGAATCGTTGTAAGAACATTTTATATAGTAAGCAAAACTATAAGGCTTATGAATATGAGTAACGTAAGTAAATGATTTATCTGGATTTGGTGAAAACGTATCTACAGGAATTTGTAAACATTCCAAGTCTGCATAAATAACAAAAGGAACTATTAATTAATTTCTCATAATGTGTGAACTTTAGAATTTTTTCATCCTCGGTAGGTAAAATAGTTACTATTTCCCCACAATCAAAACGTTGATGATCTAATAATTTTTTGTTACTAGTGAATTTTATCAAACAACCATCACAAATGTATTTTCTATGTTGATTTTGATTAATTGGAGTACTTACCAAACGAGATAAATCTTTAATTAAAACATAATGACCAGAATTATTTTCACTTATGTATAATAAATTAACATGTACATTTTGTTTGTGTATGATGTAATGGACCAATAATATCATGTTTATTAGTTTCTAAATGTTTTTCAGTACCGAACACGTTAATTGAAATATTATTTAACTGTTCAAATTTAGAAATATTTTTGAAAGCTACTGCAAAAGCTATACCTGTGAAATCTAATTCATCTTTATATCGTATGTACGGAGTTATTCGTTCGGCATGATGAGTAGAAGGATGCAGTGCAGCAAGAATTGACCATTTAAAACAATATTCATCATTGTTCACAACATTAATACAGGCATGTTTAATTTTAATATCTGCTGGTAATTCTTTGTAAGACAAGGCCCTCATTGGCGAATATTTGTTAATATTTATTTATAGGTGTTGTACCTTTACAAATGCCCAACCGGAATCTTTTTCCTGAAAGTACATATTAAAAGTTGAAAGTAAAGATTTTATAAATCTCGTTTAACAATAGAACTTACTTGAAATTCACCACTTTTTGTTTCTATTGTAGATATAAGCTGATCATATAGTTCGGAAATATTTGTTGAAATTTGCACTGTCATAAATTTTGTATTAAAGAATTTTACTTCTTCTTCAATGATATTATCTAATTTAAATTTTTTGTACAGTCCAAAAAGTTCTAGATTAAATTTAATGGAAACATATTCATTTCTTTTCTCTTCTATCAAATAAAGTACAGTAGGTTTAATGTTTTGCAGAAATGCCTGTATGTCTACAAAATTATTATTATTTATTTTAAATGATACTATTCTATTTTTGAATGCAGTTTGAATAATGGAAATTCCTGCGTGATCCGCACTTTCTGTGCAACATTTAGATTTGTGCAAATTACTTCGAAGATGAGCTCTGTATTGATTATTTTTTATGTATAAATTACAAACCGCACAATGCTTTGTTTTGTTTTCACTTTTGTTAAATATTTCGGTCGCTTTCTTGGACTTGATGTTGAAGGCTCGCCTTGTGTTGTATTTTCCTTTGTAGTAGTGATGTTATGCATTTTATTTAAATGATCCTTGTAATATAGTTGACTATACTTCTTCCTACAATATTCACAAACTACAGTTATTTTAGTTTTGCAATAATATTTCTCATGTCGCTGTAGAATGCTGCGAGTTGTATAATTTTTATCACAATAGTTACACGAAAACATGTTTACAGTTTATATTGTTTCTTAATAATATGATGAAGATTAAAATTTTTTATTAATAGGTGCTCTGAATTTTATTTAACATTACGTTTACTTGTTTTTGTAAAATAATACTGACATATACTACAATTAAATGGTGCCTCTGCTGAGATCGTTAAGACGTTTTAACGTAGACATTTTGAGATACGAATGATACGGCTTTATATTGCTTAACTATATATAGAAGAAAATATAAAAATGTATGTCCCGGTGACTTTTAATTAATGTTTTTATGAATATTAATATGTATCCGTTTGCCTCTCACCTGCTGTATATACCTTCTAACATAAATTATATATATATATATATATATATATATATATATATATATATACATATATATATATATATATATATATATATATATATATATATATGTAAAATTATATGTACTTAAAATGGAATAAATTAAATGAAATAGATACAACATTTTTTTTTAAATAAACATTTTTTAAAAACAAATTAGAAAGTAGATTCTGCATGGGTATATAAACTGTATGTACTCCATATGGTTTTATCTAAGTAGAAGCTGCAGTAATCTCAAGAATTATGCAGGTATGCATAATAATTCTTATTTTATACAAAAATTTTTACAATGCTATTTTATTAGTATGAATATCAATAATAATTCTGCTCCTCCGCTGAACCAACAACCATACAATATGTACGTTGTCGAGTGTTCAGAAATGTGGGATAATTGTAATACTCCCAGTTACGACAATGAAAATTATACCGAAAATAAAATGATTATAAGAAATTTATCAATTCATTGTCATTAGTTGAGCAAAAATGCAAAAAAGAAATTTAGATTGGCAGAAAGAGAAAGATGGAGGAATCTTAAGGTAAGAAATATAAACAATTTTAATATAACAAAAAATATTTCTATTGATACAGGCTCAACAACTACAAAATAGTAAAGAAAATGTAAATTAGTAAAGAAACATTTGTAACAGTGGGGGTTGACGACGATGAAGGCGATGAATGTAGTCATTTTTACTTCGAGGAGGACATGATGATACTAGATGATACTGGTGATGACGGTTGAACCAGGATAACGACAACATGGCACACACATATTTGCTTTAAATAACTTTAAATTTATTTACATTATTTACAATAAAAACGTTAATATAAAACCAAAACAAATACTACAGAGCTCTGGCCTAAAGTCAGTCTGAACCATGTCAGATGACTGCTACCGAGTCGTTAACTACATTACGACAATCAGCTTACCACTAAGACTCTAACTCCTAAGACTCTACTTACGACTATCGACTCTACTATACTGACCGCCTAACTCTACTAAATTAAATCCTATTTATATCCTAAAAACTGCTAGGGTTGGCAATGTAACTATTACGCACATCGCACGTGGATAAGTTACAAAACGTTAATAGGTTATTAAACTTTACGAAATATAAATTGTCCACGGTGCATTTTTGTTAACGCGCAATTTATGTTAAGAAATCTATCAAACAATAATAATTTGAAATAATTATTCAATTACTGTTACATTACCACCCCTTAAAGTTTTAATTATATCTTCGCAGAAGATATAATTAAATCCAATGTTTTGAATCTATGACTCGTGTTCTGGCCGGTATTATCATGCTCTGCTTAATGAGCAAACACGGCCGTTGCTATTTGCTGAAGTCAGCATTTTGCTGACCTACCAACACCAGAGTCATAGACCTCAGAAACTATGACAAGCCGTAACAAGATGAAAAGCCATGTCGTTTTTTCATCTTTTTACACATTGTAAAGTTTATAATAAATTTTTTTTATCAATATAAGAGTTAAATTTATTGTGAAAACCTAACCACTTAACATAGTATTTATTTCCTTTCTTCGCAAAATTTTCTCTACCAAATACATATTAGGATATTTTGTTGATTGAATTTCCTGTTCATAGAAACCACCAGCAATTTCTTGTCCGTTTTCGTCCTCTAGGATATATGTTACTGGTAGTGTTGGTTGAATTTTTTTAATTCTGAATATCTCAGTAGTCCAATTCGGCCAATAATTTTTTTCAAATATAGATTTGTTTTTGCTTATACGAACATAATCATTTAAATTAAATTTCGCTGGACCTACTACTTTTCTGTAACTGTAAGCAGTGTTCAATAATTTATTTTCATCTTTCCTCGTGACATCGACGGGTTTCATTTTAATTGTGGAATGTTTATGTTGTATTTTACTACTAAATCATCAATGATGTTTATCCATCGATATGACCCTTAGAAACTAAATTGTTTCCACATCAGTGATTTTAGTGTTCGACTAAATCTTTCAATAATACTAGCTTTTTTAATACTGAACGTGGAATAGTGATTAACATTATGTTTTTTCATCAGTTTTGTAAAATTTTCATTGTAGAACTCTTTTCCATTATCAGTTTGTAAGTTTTTAGGAACAAAACCATCCTGAAATATTTTATTCATACCCAATGTCACATCTTTACCCTTTTTCGATTTAACTGGTATCGCCCACGCTCTTTTTGAGAAGGCATCTATAACTGTTAATATATATTTGTAACCTTTCTTTTCCTTTGCATATGGAATTACTTCTACTAAATCCGCTTGATATAGATCATTCAAACCCTTCAGTATAACATGTCTCCGTGGAAAATTCTTCCGAACTGCCCTATGTAATTCTTGCACGATGTCTTTTTTACTCATAATAACTTAGTTTTTAGTATTAACTCAACTGACACAGTCAGTGGATTCTTACGGCCTTTAATAGGATAAAAATTTAAAATATCTTTTTCAGTAAGAAAAAGACCGTCAAGGTCAATTGGTTTATTATTAATTCTTGTTTCAATCAGCACGTTCTCAATATTATATCTCACTTTTTTAATGTGTGCATCAAATAGAAATTTGTAATTAAGTTCAGCACTACCATTTTGAAATTTATATATATCGTTGCGCAGTTCCAATACAAAATTTACTATCATCATACTTTTACTTTTTTTTATTAAATCCTCCACTTTATTCATATATAAGAAAAGTTGTTGTTGAACGTATTTTTCATAATTTTGAGTAACATTATTTTCCAAATTTGCACTTTCTCTAGTGATATATTTTAAATTGATTGCATCACTGTCATGTTTAGGAGTATCACTTATACCAGTTAGACGATTACCTCTCAAATTATATTCTTTATTCAATTGATTTAGTAAAATCGTTTTGCGATGTAAATTTGATAATATTTTCTTATATAAGTTATAGTGGTTAATAGTGATGAGCTAGACACTATAGTGATACGTGACATTCCTTAGTTTAAGAACTATATAAGCTTGTAGAATTAGAATAATTAGTTAGTCTTACGTTTGTATACCGAATTGCTGTTACTCTGTATCAACATTATATTGTACTCGTAAATAAAATACTTTTTAAAAACGCGTCCAACCAATAAAGAAATTTAAGTGGCGCAGTCGGTAGGATTGCCAAAACAATTTAGCGGACATAAATTGTTTCACTTCGTGATTAATTTGGCAATTCGAACAATCGGTTAACGCGTACTTGTATCCGCGGTTCCTGAGAGCACATCAGAGCCAGGAGCATCTCGAGGAGCCAAGCTGAAAGCACATCAGCATCCCCAGGGTCAGTTCGAGAACCAGTAGGCGACTTCAGAGCACATGAAGGCCGCACTACTTGTATTTTCGTAAGTACCACATGTCTTATAGAGATATTCCAAATACCTTGTCAGACAGTTCAGACGTAGTCTCAGATCAAGACATTGAAATTAATAATTCTAAAATCAAATCAAATACCAATTTTAACATTGTATTAAAGATCCAACGACTCAAGATGGCAGTATTAAAAAAGGAATATTTAGATATGCTACCAGAGTTCCACGGGGAACGTGAACTATTACCTAGATTTATTAGCGTTAGCGAGAAATTAGTTAGCACATTTTACAATACCACAAATCCAAATGACTTTCAAAACGAATATTTAATGAATAGTATAGTAAGTAAAATAAAAGGAGAAGCAGCAATTAATATCGCAAGCTGCACCATTACTAAATGGGAAGAACTAAAAACAGCGTTAAAAAATGCCTATTCCGATAAACGGGACTGGTTCGCTTTAAACATGGAAATTACATAATTCAAGCAAAATTCTAATGAAAACGTTTTTGATTTTTACGGAAGATTACAACACCTTTTAAATTTACAAATTTCGTATATTTCAACAAACGCCACAACTGAAGCAGCCGCTGTCATGGTAGATTATTTTCGAAATTATGCTCTTCGGGTTCTATTAAAAGGACTAAAAGAACCTATCGGACAATTAATGAGAGCTAAAAGTCCAACTGATTTAAATACAGCACTAAGCATGCTAGCAAATTACTTCCAATTTGAATATTATTCAAAATCCAAACTTGCTAATCCAAACACAAACAAAACTATTCAAAAACCGACCAGACACAACATTCCAAAACCTGTACAGTATACGAATTTCACACACAGTAATTTCTACCGACCACCTCATTCTCAACAACCTGTACAACAAACACACAGACAATATACACCGCAAACACAACCAGCAAGGCAAGGTGCTTCGCATAATCAAAATTATCCAAAACCTACACCAATGAGCATATCAACCCGAAATACTACAACACAATACCGTCCAAGACCTGGTCAAAATCAGTTTACACAAAATCGTGTGACAACGCCACACTACATGGCAGAAGAATTGCTAAACATAAACGACACAGCTGTTGATGATAACTCATTCGAATACTATGAGGAATCACCCGATCAAGTTACAAGCGATAACACTGAACATGATATGCAAACATTAGAAAACGCTGACGACTCTTTTTTAGAAACAATTGCCTCGGAAACCCATTACTCACAATCGAGTTAATGAACTTAACTAATAAAATCAAACTACCCTATGTCTTGTTCCCTGAAAATAATTTAAAAGTGTTAATAGATACGGGCAGTACAAAATCTTTTATAAGACCTCATATAGCAAAAAAATTCTACAAAAATTCTACCACAAAAGACCCCTTCTAAATTTCAACTGCACACGGTACATCAGTAGAAAATTACAGCACGTTTGTACCCATTCCAAAAATATTTAATTTTAAAAATAAATCTAGTTTAAAATATCATATTTTCGATTTTCATGAGGAATTTGATCTACTTTTGGGGCTCGATAATTTGAAATCACCAAAAGTAACCATAGATTTGAACAAAAATTTGATTACAACACCTACTTGCAAAATTAAAATTCAACACCAAAACTCTCAAGTTAATATAAATAATATTAATCATAAAGACATTACTGTTACAATAGAACCAAAAACAGAAAGGGTTATTAAAGTCGAAGTTAACCAACGAAATGGGACTGTCTTACTACCACAACGATGTACAAACAATTTAATCTTCCCTGAAAGCGATGCTACTGCAAAAAACCATTACGCATTATGTACCGTTATTAACAAATCGGATTCTTATATAACATTTAAACAAGTAAAACCAGTCAATGTAGAAAGTATATCCAATTATGTAACATACTCTTCCCCTAATCTAAATTCCATTCAGTCCGAAAAAATTAAAATTGACACTTCCAAAATTAGAAAAGAACACATGAATCAGGAAGAAAAAACAGCTATTTCTAAATTAATCAATGACTTCCCCAACATCTTTCACTCAGATGACAAAAAATTAACCTTTACCAATCAAGTTAAGCATTCGATTAAAACAAAAGACGAATTACCTACTTATACGAAATCGTATAAGTACCCTGAAATTCATCGCGCGGAAGTACGTTCTCAAATAAAAAAGATGCTGGACTAGAATATTATTCGACCATCATGTTCACCCTGGTCATCGCCAATTTGGGTTGTTCCAAAAAAATTGGATGCATCGGGCAAACGTAAATGGCGCATCGTAGTTGACTATAGGAAACTGAACGAAAAGACTATTGACGATAAGTATCCACTACCCAACATTACTGACTTACTCGACAAACTAGGACGCTGCCACTATTTCACTACGCTAGACCTTGCATCTGGCTTTCACCAGATAGAAATGGACCCACAAGATATACAAAAAACTGCATTCAATACTGAGGACGGACACTATGAATTTACGCGTATGCCATTTGGTCTAAAAAATGCACCAGCAACATTCCAGCGTGTTATGCACAATGTTCTGAGAGGATTAATAAACGATAAATGCCTCGTTTACCTCGATGACATTATAGTATTCAGCACTAGTCTACAGGAACACATTCAAAATTTAAAATTGGTTTTTGAACGATTACAAAATTCTAACTTTAAAATACAATTAGACAAATGCGAATTTCTAAAAAAGGAAGTAGCGTTTCTTGGACACATAGTAACTCCAGACGGCGTGAAACCTAATCCTGACAAAATTTCGGCAATACTAAATTATCCTACTCCAAAAACAACTAAACAAATTAAAGGATTTCTTGGTCTGTTAGGCTATTATAGGAAATTTATCAAAGACTTCGCAAAAATTACAAAACCATTGACTAAGTGTTTGAAGAAAGATGCAGTCATAGACCCCAACAATCCCGAATACCGACAGTGTTTCGAAACGTGCAAAAATCTGTTGACTAACGAACCTTAAAAAATACCCCGACTTCGAGAAAGAATTCAACCTGACATGTGACGCTAGCGACGTGGCAATAGGAGCTGTGCTGTCTCAAGGCAGCCTAGGCAATGACCTACCAGTAGCTTACGCTAGTAGGACACTAAACGATGCCGAGTCAAATTACTCAACAATTGAACAGGAATTACTGGCTATTATTTGGGCTACCCAATATTTTAGACCGTACCTTTTTGGACGTAAATTTAAAATTTATACCGACCATCAACCCTTACAGTATATAATTTCGTTAAAACAATGCAGCCAAAAATTAATAAGGTGGCGCCTCAAATTGGAAGAATTTGACTATGAAATCATTTATAAGAAAGGAAAACTCAATACGAACGCCGATGCTCTAAGTCGTATACCATCTGGAAATAATAACGAAACTCAAACTTCTTACTCACCACCCTTAATAGACGAATCACTATTAATTATCTATCAGGATTATTTGGATCAAAAACAACATCAAAATTCTAACCACAGCAATATCATAGAAGTAACAGGTGATCTGTTTGACGCATCTCCTGATTATAGTCTCGCTCACTGCGTGAGCAAAGATTTAACAATGTCACTAGGTATCGCTAAACAATTCAGATTAAAATTCAATAATGTCGACAAATTAAAAGCCCAAAATCCAAAACTCCATAATATCGTCTACCTCAAGTTCGCAAAAAGATATCTGTTGTACTTAATAACAAAAGAACTACATTATAATAAACTCACCAAGCAAGACATTTTCTACACCTTCCTAAATTTAAAGAAATTCTGTTTACTCCACAAAATAAAAAGATTGGGCATACCAAAATTGGGTTGCGGTCACGATAATCAAAATTGGCACGAAATAAAATCAATGCTAAATTACATTTTTAACGACTCCGACATACTAGTGACAGTCTTTAATAATTCACTAATACCTCAAATTGAACTTAACACAAATGAATCGGAAAACATTGAACATTTTAATAAGTTTATGGAAGACTTTTACAAACAGTTAAAAAAAAACGATAAAGACAATGACACTCAATCCTTAATAGTTGAGGTAGGTGACGGACAGAAAGACGAAGACGCGATAATTATAGACGACTCAGCAAGCGATAGCGCTATCACAATACACTCTAGCAGTCAAGACCCTATTGTTGGAATATAATCGAAAACCCAGTGAATTACGGAAAAAACCAAATTATCATAAGCGAATGTGAATACAACCCTAAACCTGTTGATATTTCAAAATTATACGAAACCAAAAAGATGCGATTTTTCGTCGAATTTTCAAAAGGTAATTACGAAACCGAAATGATATCTTTTATTAAACAATACGTTGTTCCAAATGTAAAATATTACATATTTTTCAAAAATGACCTCTACGAGAAATTTAGTCGTATACTACAAAAATACTTTACAAATTCACAGATAAAATTAATAAAATGTACAAGTTTCTTAACCGACGTTACTGAAAATGATGAAATCACAAATATTATATCAGCGTATCATTGTGGTAAAACAAACCATAGAGGGATTGACGAAACTGAAATGCGCATTAAAAAACAATACTATTGGCTTAACCAAAGGAAAACGATCCAACTCTTTATAAACAATTGCGACATATGTCAAGTTACTAAATACGATAGAAAACCCCTTAACTTAAAACGAAACGTAACACCTACAGCTACAAAACCTTATAAAATATTTTACTCACCACGGAATCCCTAAACAGATTATTTCGGACAACGGGCTTGAATTTAAAAATTCACTTGTAAAAGAAATGCTAGCCTTGCACAAAATTGATATACACTTCATAAGCTCCCAACACCCAGAATCTAACGGCATAATAGAACGTTTCCATTCAACACTTATTGAACACATTAGATTATTTAACAATCAGAAAGAATTTAACACATAACCCATAGAGTCAAAAGTAAATTACGCCCTATTAGCCTACAACAACACAATTCATTCGGTCACCAAATTAAAGCCAAGTGAAATTATTACAGGACACTTGGATTTGAATTCAACATTGATATCGAAAAACAACTCATAAACAATTACATAGAAACCCATAAAAATAAAACAAAATTATTGTACGAAAATATTAAAGATAAAATAAAACAAAACAAAGAAAAGGTTATAGACAAATGTAATCAAACTAGAGAAGAATTACCCGATATCCCTAAGATAGTATATGTTAAAAACAAACAAAAACAACAAAAAACTAAGAATAAATATAAACCCGAAATTATCACAAAACTTAACAAAAATTTGAAAACAGGAAAAATTAAAACTACCCATGGCAATACGACCGAAAATATACACATTTCTAACCTTAAGCGCCCTAGACAAAATACTTAAAAAATCTAATTGGTTCCAGGTTGCTCACGTTGGAGCAAGGAACAATCATTAAGAATGTAACGAAAAATTTCGGGATACTCCCCATCAATCTTGGACCTGCAAAACTGGTAAGGACCACTCACACATTTATACATTATTACAACCTCACACCCATCTTCAATCAATACAACAGTTTAAATACACAATACACCACTTTAAAAACAACCATAACAAGTAATCCTGAATATCTTAACAAACTCAGTAACTATGACAAAATATTAGAATTTATCCGGACAAATATAGACTCTAAAATTAATAACATCGGAATTCATTTGAATCATCACAAAACTAAACGAGGGTTAATCGATGGATTAGGAACAATATTCAAATCAATCACCGGAAATTTGGATGCAGAAGACGGAAAGAGATACAATGAAATATTAGCACATATGCAAGAAAACGAGCATAATTTGGAAAGTCAACTTAGACAGGCATATTCAGTAAATCACCAAATTATTCAGAATTTTAATAATACAATTTCAGACATTCAACATAATGAAGAAATATTGAAATCAAAGATTCTGCAACTTTTCGAAATTATTAACAATATGCACTTCCAAGACATTTTGTATGCAAAAAATATTTACGACCAGTTAATTATATTATACAACTCTATACTGAACGTCCTACAAGACATTGAAAATTCTGTCACTTTCTGTAAACTAAGAACATTACATCCTAGCATAATACACCCCGCGGAACTTCTGGCCGAATTACAAAAAATATCTAGTCTCTACCATTTCGAACTACCATTCAAACCAAGACAAGAAAATTTATTAAATATTGAGTCCTTATTAAAAATAAACTGCAAAATTGAAACAACACAAATAATTTACTTTATATCAACCCCAATAAATTTTGAAAAAAGTTTCGAACTTTATTACATGTACCCCATTCCAACAAAATACGAGTCAGGGTTTATTACGATTATTCCAAACACTAAATATTTACTAAAGTCTGACAAGGAGATTGTACCTCTATATGATATGTGTGTTCACTCGAAAATATTCCAATGTCCAAATAAATACCATGGGCACTTCCCTACAACTTGCGAAGAAGAAATCTTTAACCAGCAAACGGCAAAACATTGCCACTACACGAAAATAAACCTCATTGAAAACCACGTCGAAGTAATCCCAGAAATCAACAAATATCTGGCCGTGCTTCTCAAGGAGGAAAAAATAACCATTAAATGCAAGGAGGAAATGAAAATTCAGCCATTACAAGGAATCTACTTAATCAATAACCAAGAAACTGCGAGATCCACTTCAGAGAGCAAATTCTGGTTTTCCAAAGCAAAACCCATGGCCAACCTTTACTACTCCCAAAACTAAACTCAAAAATCCCAGTACATAAAATCGCTCATTTTTCCTTTAATCTAAACCCCATTAAACTGAATGATATTTCCTTCAACCCTGTTGTACCTATAACAAATGAGCAATTCACTATGCATATCCCGAGTATATGGTCAATCATTTTGTACGCCATTATCATAATCGCCTGCGGTTATGCCCTGCGACGACACATGAAGAAACGAAGAACGAGAAAACCGACTTCGAGGAACACAATTTCCAATCATCCAGAAGAGGTCGAGCTCCAACTACCCCGAGAGGCTCGAATCTGAGGAGGGAAGAGTTATAGTGGTTAATAGTGATGAGCTAGACACTATAGTGATACGTGACATTCCTTATTTTAAGAACTATATAAGCTTGTAGAATTAAAATAATTAGTTAGTCTTACGTTTTATTATATTGTACTCGTAAATAAAATACTTTTTAAAAACGCGTTCAACCAATAAAGAAATTTAAGTTATATATGATTGTGCACATGTTTGCTTATATGACGACCGAACTTATCAACAACCATTTTGTGACTAACGAACTAAAAAGCAAATATTTTACTTTATATTATAATATTTACCTCTCGTAAAGCTTGTTCAATTTGAAGAATTTCATTATCATGTCCTGTATGACCGGCCAACTTAGATGCTGATAATATTTTCAATCTACCTACTAATTTATTTGGGTTATTCCAATACACGTATTAAATTTTTTTACTAGTTATATTTAAGTGTGGTTCACTAGATGACGATGGGAGTCCTCTTCCAAATGCCGTTTTACCAGAATCTATTGCAGACCTAGTTCTAACGTGTGGTACTATGTCCCGTATAATAGTTTTATATTTCCACCCTCGATCTGTAACGATTGTTCCAAGCCTATTGTAACCTTTTCGATGAGCATTTGTTTTTTGTACTATTTCTAAATAATTTTTCTTATCCTCATCGGTGTATACATTCTGATTTGGTAGTTTAAGAGTTAATAGTTCATATCAACCTGGAGTACCCTCATACCACACCACATTTATATTATTATCTATTTTAACGTATGAATTATTAATCATAAATTTTTGATCCGGTGTTAATCTTATTCCATATATACTATCAATATCAGGACTATTAATTGCATATAATGCCATATATTTTCCAGCATTATCACCTAAAATTTCCTGAGAAGACTTCTCCAAATCTTCTAACTCCTCTTTTGTTTGATATTGTTCTTGAATAATTGACTGAGGACTACGTTCGAGTACTGGTGTTTCAGCAATAGTTTCTTCAGGTTGAAATAGCATCTTTTCTCTTTTTAAAATTAATTTTTTCCTTTTCTGTTTAGAAGTCTCGAACATTTCTTCAACTTCGTCTTTTATTTCGAAATCATTGTCATTGTTGCTCTGATCATCACTGTTTTCCTTTTGAGATTCAATTTTAGTTTGACCAAGAGTTGAGAAATCCCCTTCAAATTTTTTAACAGTTTCTGATATTGAGGCTACTGGTTGGACAATGGGTTTCAGAGTTTCATATAAAAGTGTATCTGTTTCTTGTCTTCCTTGTTTGAGCTGCCTCAATTTCTTCTTTATTATTTCTCGGGTTTTAATAATTTCACTCAAAGTTTTGGCATCACTCATTTTGTTGGAATGGCCAAAATATTTATGACAATAATTTCGTTCTTAAGTAATCTATACACTCACTAGAAATTCATCGAAACCTCTTCTGTACCGTCCATCATTAAAATCCCTATCTTTATCTATAACGGCAAAGCCAAACTTATTTTGTTGCCAACAATAAGCACAAAAATTTTTAAATTGATTAAATGTCATATCCGTATTAACATGGTCATTGTATATATGTCGCAAGTTCAAGTCGTCTTGTTTAAATAAAATTAGTAAGTTTGCATTATCACGTATCAGATGTTTTGAAACTCGTGCATATGTCTGAATTACACAAAATACATCTATTTGCTTGTGTCGTCCCATGCTGAAATAATCCTGATTGTGCTCCTGTGGGTTACTTACAACATCATCAAATATAAATATTGAATTCGGTTTAATTTCTGTTAATGCAATAATATTTTCATTTTGATTAAACTGATAATAGTTTATTCCTTTAATAGATTGTAATAACTTTCCAAGTACTTATATTTTGGCTGATACAGAGATTTTGAATAAACGTAGATGTTTTCAAATTTTAACCCATGTTTACTAGTTAGAAGAGAAATGATTAGATTTGTTTTTCTTGAATTTGAAGGTCCACAGATAATAGCTCTGATATTATTAGAAAATAATTTTCCATGCTTAGTAAAATTCTTCTCATGCAAATCAATATTTGAGATTTTCAAAATACACGACTGCGATTCAAACTTCATGTTAACACGATCACGTTTCTAAATGTGATTTATAAATATAAATCCTTATTATATATATTATTAGTTTAAATCAAACTAGGGGCAAGAATACATTGTTTCAAACATTTCCAAAATAAATAATAATATTAGTAAAATTAAACAGAATGAAAAAGAGAAATTATTTTGATGAAGCTGTGAAAAATGCTAGAAGTGCTACGTTAAAACACAAGAATCCAAATAATATCAAAAGTGTTATACGTTCCACTTTGAGTGCTGCGCGAAGAACTGTTAAAAATCATAATTATGAGCAAAATGATTCTGCGCGAGTCATACCTTTACCAAAAACAGGAGGATTTGTACCATTCTTAATTCCATTATTTGCTGGTTTATCGGCTGTTGGTACTTTAGCAGGAGGCGCAGCAGGCATAGCAAAAGCTGTAAAAGATGCGCAAGCAGCAAAACAGCAATTACTCGAAGCTCAAAGACATAATAAAACAATGGAAGCTATCGCTCTTGAAAAGAGAGGTGATGGACTGTATTTAGGTGTTCATGAAAAGGGTTATGGTTTATATCTTAAACCTGTACAAAAAAAAAACTTCCGTTAAGACCCCTAACTGATAAGGATTTGTTAAAATATGCTAAACATATACCATATTTTCGTGGCGTTTATATGCGAAATGATTTACCAAAATCTGGTCCATATATCAATGAGTCAGCTATAGTAAACTTAGACAGTAAAACTGGTCCAGGAACACATTGGGTGTGCTATAAAAAACGTGGTCATAAAGTAGATTATTTCGATGGATTCGGTAATTTAAGACCTCCTAAAGAATTAATTAATTACTTTGACAGTAAAACTAAAATTAATTATAATTACCGAAGACATCAAAAGTACAATTCATTTAACTGTGGTTACTTGTGCTTACAATTTCTTTCGAGTTCGTAGACATTATTAGGAATTTGATGTCTTTAACTATTACACTTACAGGCAATAAATCTGTGTTAAGCGTAGATTTTTCTCCTGCCTTAAATTTATCTGGCACGGAATGGGTTATTGGTTTAGTAGATTTTCAATCATATAATTCTATTCCAAACGTCATAGAAGGAAAAAACAAGCTATACTATTATGAAGGAAATACGTGGAAATATGTAACCGTGCCTCCGGGATCATATGAAATAGATGATCTTAATGATTACATTCGTTCGGTAATAGGTGATCCAGATTATCTTGGACATCATAAAAATGGTAAACAAAAGTTTAGTTTTTCTCTACGACCAAACATAAATACTCTGAAAAGTGAAATTCTCTGTTCAAGAAAACTTGATTTTACTCGTCACGATACTATTGGTGAATTACTTGGTTTTAGTAAAAAAATCCTCGACAAAGATAAACTACATGAATTAGATTCAATTGTTAACATTTTAAAAGTAAATAGTATACAAATAGATTGTAACATCTCGGCAGGTTCTTACAAAAATAATACAAATGCTCATATTTTACACATTTTCTTTCCAAGTTCACCACCTGGGTATAAAATAATTGAAGTACCTACAAATGTTATTTATTTGCCTGTAAGTGTTAGTAGCGTGGATAACATCACAATTAAATTAATAGATCAAAAAGGTGAATTAATTGACTTCCGTGGCGAAGAAATTACAGTGAGGTTACATTTGAAACAAATTTAAAAAATGGGAATAAATTTTAGTAATAAAAGATCAGTTGTTACAAAAATTAAAGTCACTAGGTCGCCTGCTAGTGTAAAGTTAACATCGCAAAATATTAAGTTCCTGAAGACTCTTGGAAATTAAGAGATAAAAATGAGTAATATTTTAAATATTGATGAAGATATTACATTCGATGAATTAATAACACATATAGAATATCACACATTAACCGTACATATCTACAACTTTTAACAATAGTGATGAAATTCGCATTCCCATCCAAAAACAGGATGTGTTTAGTCTACCTAATCAAAGTTCAATAGTTATTGAAGGCGAACTTGTGAAGAAAGATGGAACGAAAATACCGAAAGATGCAAAATTTGTTAAGAATGGCATTGGATATTTAATTCGACGAGATTCGTTACGAAATGAATGGTATTGAAATTGACCGATGTAAAAATGTTGGCATTACAACAACTGTTAAAGGATATTTATCATTTAATGATGGACAATTGAAAATGCTTGAAAACGCTAGGTGGATATCTTCAGCATCAACAAATATAATAAACAGTGATGGAAAATTTAACGTTTCTATACCTTTAAATACAATATTCAGTTTTGTTGAAGATTATAAAAAATTCTCTTAAATGTAAAGCAAGAACTGGTATTGATCCGGTCAAAAGTTGACACAAATGCATATTTGAGTAAAGAAGAGTTAAAAGTAAAAATAACAAAAATACTGTGGCGTATGCCGTATGTTATTCTTAGTGATAAAGCAAAGTTACAATTTCACAAAAGACAGGAAAAGAATAAATCAGTTCTAATGGCGTTCAGGTCATGGGATTTGTTTGAATATCCGGTATTACCTAAAGCACAAAAACAATGTTGGAGTTTAAAGACATCATCACAACTTGAAAAACCGCGATATGTAATTCTTGCGTTTCAAACAAACCGCAAAAACCAACACGATAAAAATGCAAGTGAATTTGATCATTGTCATATTTCTAATGTAAAATTATTTCTAAATTCTGAAAATTATCCATACGAGAACTTGATTTTAAACATAAACAATAATAATTACGCGTTATTGTACGACATTTTTACACAATTTCAATCCGTCTACTATGATCAAGATAGGGTGCAATCAATTTTTAGCAAACACGATTTCCTTACTAAATCACCGCTTATAGTTTTGGATTGTTCAAAACAAAATGAAAATATTAAAAGTACTCCTGTAGAAGTGCGAGTGGAATTTGAAGCAAATGAAAATTTTCCTACTCACACCACGGCCTACTGATTAATTATTCATGATCGTCTTGTTGAATATAATGCACTGAGTAATTCAGTTAAAAAGCTTGTCTAGTGACAGATTTAAGTTATTTATATAATGAAATTCATAGTAGACATACAAGGTTTTACGAATAACTTTAATAATTTTATTCCGAAGGAAATTGCAGTGTTATCGAGAAACGGCGAAAAGATACAACATCACATACTTGAGAAACCATTCTCTTGGAATAAACTAAACAAGTCACGTCAAAAAGAATCTCAGTGGTTATTGGAACATTACCACGGATTGTTTTGGGATAATGGAAATAGTCGTTTCCAAAAAACTCTAAATACCATTACAGAAATATTATCTTCAGCTTCAAATATATACGTAAAAGGATTAAGAAAAAAGAGGTATTTAAAAAATAATTTAAAGTTGACTGTTCCTGTCGTTGACTTAGTACAATACCCAACGTTGAAAACAGGAAACTTTATGAACTTATCTTGTTTTGCTCATTCACCACCGTTTATGTGTGCACTAAGGAACGTGCTTGTTATTAAAAATTGGCTGAACCTAATTGGTAACTATGGACAAATTGAACAGAGCTATTAATTCATTTTATAATAAACAAATGTTACTCTTAATGTCTCCGGAAGATATTAATAATTTACCAAGAGAATTTTTAGCATGCTATGCAGATCGACAAATAGATAGTGTATGGCATCTTTTATCTGATGATATAAAAAACAATAAAAATATCCAAGAATGTGAACGTTGTACAATACATTATAATGTAATGATTGGCGATACTATCGATGGACAACCACCTATGATAAAAACTTGTGTAATGTGTAAACAAAATAAAACACATTTGTAATTTATTATGTCTTTTTATTTACAATATCCTTGAAAATTTTTTTTCCTTCATGCAAATACAATAATTCCTTAATAGCTAATACATTTAATTGCAAATAATTATCCAACACGGTTTCTACACTTTTGAAATCAGTTTCATTGGGATTTACCTGCAGATAATCCTTAGCAAGTGTTACAATTTTATTGTAATAATTTTTAAAATTACAACTTTCTAAAAGTTTTAGGCGAAAAATAATAATGGTACTCAGTAAACTGAAAATAATTTTAACCGATTGCGAATCTAATACAATGTTACAGCCTGGAATATGCCAAGTTAATGTTAGAAATTTCCTTTTATTAATATTATTCAAAACCATCCAATCATTGTCCGAAATATAATCTTGAATACATTCACTTCCGGAATCAAAATAATCAAGAATTAATTGTTTGTGAGTAATTAATTGATTCAATTCAGCGTGTAATCTGAATACCAACATTATCCGGTTTGCTTGACGTAAATTTCAAAACAGGTATGAAATCTCTAAGTACACTTAAACCTACAGAAACCAATCTTGTTTTTGATTTATTAAGACTATAATTTGTGCACAATAGAAGGATATCTTCTTTGTAAAGTGTTGCAAAAAACTCCGCATTGTTTATATTTGACAAAAATTCTTCCGTAAAAGGTGATTCCAAATATAATTCCGCAACTTTATTGTTATCCTTTTGGTCACTAGTATCAATAGAAAAATCTGAAGTGCGTTTACGTGGTAAGGCCATCTAAAAAACAACTTGCTAAAATCATTAGATGATTAATATTACTACACTTACTTTTTTTACTGCAAGAACGCTCGCTAACAACAACTTAAAAGTAGCACGTCAAAAACAATACTAATACTTTCACTTACAATGCGTCAAATTGCAAGATCAACGCGGAGCTGAATAATTACTGCAACCGATCAGAACGCGTGTAGAAATACATGCTCAAAGTGGTGGGAGAGCCATTCTGCGCATACTTTTCTTATGGAGAAAGTATGCGCGAACCTGTAAAAAGCCGAACGTGCTGTCCTAGAACCGGCGAATACATACTACTTAATTGGTACCACGTTTTAGTCACTTTTGCATGTCCAATGCTGAAAACCATCCATAGTATAGATCCTATAGCATAAATATTAATGTTTTAATAAAAATATCCCTTTCAAGAATAGGTAAAATCTGACTTTATTTTTGTAAAAAATCATATAAATATTTGCTTTCGCGCCCGAATTTTATAATTCTTTCACATATTTTAGCTAAAAGAAAACATTTCAACAAGAAAATTGCTATTTTAAGTGTGGTAGCTTTTCTAGAATCCAGCCCATGTAGCTTTCAATATACAACGTATTCATTAAAATGACACCCGAAAATTGAATGTCTATTATCTGATTGTTACCACGTTTTGATCACTTCTGCATGTCCAATGCTAAAACCATCCATAGTATGGATCCTAAAGCATGAATATGAATGTTTTAACAAAAATATCCATTTCAAGAATAGGTAAAATCTAACTTTATTTTTGTAAAAAATCATATAAATATTTGCTTTCGATCCCGAATTTTATAATTCTTCATCATAGTTTAGCTAAAAGAAAACATTGCAACAAGAAAATTGCTATTTCAAGTGTGGTAGGTTTTCTAGATTCCAGCCCATGTAGCTTACAATATACAACGCATTCATCAAGAAAAGGTAAAAACTGACTTTATTTTTAAAAAAATCATATAAATATTTGCTTTCCTGCTCGAATTTTATAAATCTTTATCATATTTTAGCTAAAAAAAAACATTGCAACAAGAAAATTGCTATTTCAAGTGTGGTAGGTATTCTAGAACCCAGCCCATGTAACTTACAATATACAACGTATTCATCAAAATGACACCCAAAAATTAAATGTTTATTATCTGATTGGTACCACGTTTTGGTCACTTTTGCATGTCCAATACTTAAAACCGAGGGGTCATTCACCATGGCATTTGGTGTACATTTTTCCGGCAGTACAGGCATTTTTAGCAGTAACTGGCATTATTAAGCATTAAGAAGAATTTATAGCATTATAGGCAATAATTGGCACTTTTAGGCATTATTAAGCATTTTATTTCAGTAAAAAGGCATTTTTTACAGTGAAGCGGCATTTTTTTGTTCTGCGCGTGTCACACCGTATACGTAAACATGGAGTGGTCGACATTTTGTTCTCCGTATTCTCAGTTGAATGCATGTAAGTTGTTAGTCGCGTCATTTGTCATTTTCAGTTCAGTGTAGCACCAAAGAATAAGTTTATACAGAAGCGACAGTAAGACAGAGAAACGAAAATTAGATAGATGGAGAATGTGCACAAATTTAAAGGGCTCATTGTTTAAAAACGGAAAGTTTCCCCACATCTTAGAGAGAGACAGCGGAAGAGCACAAATTTAAAGGTGTACACAATGCTTCAAGGTCATAGAATTGAATAGGGGAACATGAAAGGTGCCGACACGGAGTGTCGCTTCTATGTATGTAACTATTCTGTGGTGTCGCTTCTGTATGTAACTACTCTGTGGTGTCGCTTCTGTATGTAACTATTTTGTGGTAGCACGACAAGTATTGTGGTGTGTATTTATGAACTACATTGTTTTTAATTTAATGGTGTGAATAAAAATAAAATTTACTTTAAAATACAAATACTATTAATTTGTATAACACGAATTTCGCCATAACATCACTATTATAATGTGAAAGATCTTATAGATTTAATAAAACTGATTGCAATAAAGTTATTAATATACAGGGTGTTTTATTTTTATGGACACGGCAAATATCTCGCTTATTTATTAAGTTAGTAATTTCTTTCATATAACATGATTTATACAGCAACATGTAAGCTATTTAATGTCAAATGTACGTTCATGATATCACTTCGGATTTATAAGTAATTAATAATTTAACTTTGAAATTTCAAATAGAACATACTATATTTTTTTACAAATTTGGAAAGAACATCAAATTTTCTTTACAATCATGTGAAATAATCCATATGTTATTAAAATGTAAAATGGTAGGCACTTTTTTATATACCTAGTCGAATAGAGAATAGTGTGCCATGACTATGGCTTCAAAATAAAACAATTAACTAAAACAATTGTAACTATTATTAATAAACGAAATAATATTCTTTTTGTCATAATAATACAGAAAATAAGAATAAGTAACACTTAATAACAACAAAATTATGTTACAACCAGGGCATGTAACCGGTTAAAAAAACCGGTTAATAAAAACCGGTAACCGATATTTTGAACAAAATTTGCGAACTTTAACCGTAATTTTAACCGATATTTTTCAGGCCGAAAATACCGGTAACCGTTAACCAAAAAAAAATAAATAAACCGGTTTTAGCGAATATTAACCTTTATTTTAATATCATTAAGCGAAAAAAAAATTTAATATTTTTTTATATCTGTGTTTTCTATTTGTATTTGAACATGAATCATGACAGTTTTACAATTAACATTTAATTGGAGAGTCAAAAATGTAGGTAGTCTCTACGGCTTTTATAAATACAGGCAAGTTTAAAATTGAAAAGTGACCTGCGTTTTACTGAAGATATTACGGGAATTTTTGTGATTATTCATTAATTAAATTGCTTTTTTTAATTGTTATATTTTTCTCAAATGGTAATTTTTTAATTAATTATTCTGTATTTTTTTAATAAAATTTTTATAATTAATTTTTTAATTAATTTTAATTATTTTTTAAACCGATATATTAACCGGTTTAAACCGGTTTCCAATTTTCAAAAACCGGTTTTCGAACTAAAACCGTTATTATTATATAATATTCAAAATGACTCCCAGCCTCTTCAATACATTTTTCACATCGTTTTGAAACAGAAAAAGTAGTTCTTTCTATTTGGTTTGCAAATAAAGATTCAATTACAGTAGGGAAATTAGGGGGGCTTAGGAAGGATTTGCTCCCCCAAATTGAAAATTAGCATCCCTAATACAAGGTATTTATAATTTTTCACATTAATCAACAAACATTTTTCAACCTAAAAAAAAATTTAAAAGTAACCTAATATTATATTCCTAAAATCCTAGGGCTTAAAATCCCCCCCCCCTCCTCACCAAAATTACAAGGCTAAATTCGCCACTATTCAATTGCCGCTATAATTTTATTTTTCAGTTTGTTTAATGTGTTTACTGGTTCGTTATAAATAAAGTCATAGTCATGGCTCACTATTCTTTTTCGAATAGGTGTATAAAAAAGTGCCCACCATTTTACTTTTTAATAATGCAACATATGGATTATTTTACTTGATTATAAAAAAAATTTGATGTATTTTTGAAATAAGTAAAAAAAATATAGTATGTTCAGTGTTGATTACTAATAAACCGAAAGTGGTATCATGAATGTACATCCGTCATCAAGTAGCTTACATGTTGCTGTATAAATCATGTATTAATGACTCCCAAAAATTGAATGTTTATTATCTGATTGGTACCACGGTTTGGTCACTTTTGCTTGTCCAATGCTTAAAACCATCCATAGTATAGATCCTAAAGCATGAATATGAATGTTTTAACAAAAATATCCATTTCAAGAATAGGTAAAATCTGACTTTATTTTTGTAAAAAATCATATAAATATTTGCTTCCGCGCCCGATTTATACAATTCTCGATCATATTTTAGCTAAAAGAAAACATTGCAACAAGAAAATTGCTATTTCAAGTGTAGTAGGTACTCTAGAATCCAGCCCATGTAGCTTACAATATACAAATATTCATTAAAATAACACCCGAAAATTGAATGTTTATTATCTGATTGGTACCACGTTTTGGTCACTTTTGCATGTTCAATGCTAAAACCATCCATAGTATAGATCCTAAAGCTTGAATATGAATGATTTAACAAAAATATCCATTTCAAGAATAGGTAAAAACTGACATTATTTTTGTAAAAAATCATATAAATATTGTGACGATCACTTGGGCCGCTGCGGGATGTTGTTGGTCCGCGATGTCGTGGGTTCTCTCGCAGGATGTCGGGTTGTTCTCGGGCGCCAATCTGCGGAACCTGCGAGGAAAGTGACGTGTGCCACGGGAGCTCTAGGTCGGTCGGGCCAAGGTTTAGCACAGACAGACAAAAGTAAGTTTAATATTTTATTGTACTAAAATTACTACACCTAGTGTTTTACTGAGCCGTAGGAAGTGAACTAGTGACAAACTAATCGCGGTTCTACTCAGCCGTCGACGGAGTTCGCGGTGGGGAACCACCAACGGGTCTTCTCCGATAACTACGGAACGTATAGCAATGAGAAAAGAGAAAAAAAACTACTAAGTTAAAACGCGGATCTGCCCGACAGCCGTAGAAACACGCGGTGGTAACCACCTACAGAGTTTCCCTTTAGGCGTGGAATGCAGCGAGCTGAAGGCTCTAAGGAACGGCGGTAGAAGCTACCAACCTGTATCCTCTGACAGCAGCGGAATTCAAGAAAAATGCAAAAAATAAACAAGCAACTTACAACAAGACTCGATTCGGAACAGAACGGTGCGGAAACGGACTGGAACTCTTCTCGGCTGACTGTTAGACGTTATAGTCGTCGTAGACTGAAGAAATACGGCCCCGGCGGTCGTATTTATACCCGAAATTTAATTAATCCTGTAGCTACTGATTTTAAAGTGAGACAGATTGACTTTAAGTATTGTTATTTTCGTTTAATAAATTGATTTTTATTTTAAAAATTCGCAAAATCACTTCCCTTAGCTTTACAGAGTTTTGTATTGTATTTGATCTGATTTACATATTTTATAAAAATATATCATGGGAATTCGGTCCTCCGAAGCGTTTTGTGTTTGAAGGTTGGCAGTACTGCGGTCGCGCGCACGCGCTGGCGCGGCGAACAGGTGTTTTTGTGAAAATTTAAAAACTGTAAAAATAACAAGAAAAGATACAGAAAAATAACAGCGGTAAGTGTTAAAATGTATTTATTATTGTTTCCCCAAGTGCTGTGGTTGTAGGTTACATATTGGTGCAAGTTTAGACCCACGTGTTCTTGAAGTTATGTCTCCGGCCATGTGCGTTCTACAAATGTGTTTCCCGGCGACTATTCGGGAATCCGGCAGACGGTTGGAGATGTCGCACCGCCTCCTGGAGGTGTTTCCAGCGGTTAGCGGCGACTGGTTTCGACGGCGGGTTCGCTTGACCTGGTGTGCGGTCCGGACCTCGTGAAGTCGGTGTTGTGACCTGGTGGAGCGACGAGGAAGGCAGGTACGTGAGCATTGTGACGAGCACTTCGTCACAATATATGTAATATATTGCGCGCCCTATTTATATAATTCTTCATCATATTTTAGCTAAAAGAAAACATTGCAACAAGAAAGTTGCTATTTTAAGTGTAGTAGCTATTCTAGAATCCAGCCCATGTTAGTAGCTTACAATATACAACGTATTCATTAAAATGATACCCGAAAATTGAATGTTTATTATTTGATTAGTACTACGTTTTGGTCACTTTTGCATGTCCAATGCTAAAATCATCCATATTATATATCCTAAAGCATGAATATGAATGTTTTAACAAAAATATCCGTTTCAAGAATAGGTAAAATCTGACTTTATTTTTGTAAAAAATTATATAAATATTTGCTTCCGCGCCAGAATTTTATAATTCTTCGTCATATTTTAGCAAAAAGAAAACATTGCAACAAGAAAATTGCTATTTCAAGTGTGGTAGGTATTTTAGAATCCACCCCATGTAGCTTACAATATACAACGTATTCATTAATATGGCACTTAAAATTTAAATGTTTATTATCAGATTGGTACCACGGTTTGGACACTTTTGCATGTACAATGCTTAAAACCATCCATAGTATAGATTCTAAAGCATGAATATGAATGTTTAAACAAAAATATTCATTTTAAGAATAGATAAAATCTGACTTAATTTTTGTAAAAAATCATATAAATGTTTGCTTCCGCGCCCGAATTTTATAATTCTTTATCATATTTTAGCTAAAAGAAAACATTCCAACAAGATAATTGCTATTTCAAGTGTGGTAGGTATTTTAGAATCCAGCCCATGTAGCTTACAATATACAACGTATTCATTAATATGACACTTAAAATTTAAATGTTTATTATCAGATTGGTACCACGGTTTGGACACTTTTGCATGTACAATGCTTAAAACCATCCATAGTATAGATTCTAAAGCATGAATATGAATGTTTAAACAAAAATATTCATTTTAAGAATAGATAAAATCTGACTTAATTTTTGTAAAAAATCATATAAATGTTTGCTTCCGCGCCCGAATTTTATAATTCTTTATCATATTTTAGCTAAAAGAAAACATTCCAACAAGATAATTGCTATTTCAAATGTGGTAAGTATTCTAGAATCCAGCCCATGTAGCTTACAATATACAACGTAATCATCAAAAATAGGTAAATTCTGACTTTATTTTTGTAAAAAAATCATATAAATATTTGCTGCCGCGCCCGAAGTTTATAATTCTTCATAATATTTTAGCTAAAAGAAAACATTGCAACAAGAAAATTGATATTCCAAGTGTGGAAGGTATTCTAGAATCCAGCCCATGTAGCTTACAATATACAACGTACTCATCAAGAAACGGTAAAATCTGACTTTATTTATGTAAAAAATCATATAAATATTTGCTTTCGCGCCCGAATTTTATAATTCTTTATCATATTTTAGCTAAAAGAAAACATTCCAACAAGATAATTGCTATTTCAAATGTGGTAAGTATTCTAGAATCCAGCCCATGTAGCTTACAATATACAACGTAATCATCAAAAATAGGTAAATTCTGACTTTATTTTTGTAAAAAAATCATATAAATATTTGCTGCCGCGCCCGAAGTTTATAATTCTTCATAATATTTTAGCTAAAAGAAAACATTGCAACAAGAAAATTGATATTCCAAGTGTGGAAGGTATTCTAGAATCCAGCCCATGTAGCTTACAATATACAACGTACTCATCAAGAAACGGTAAAATCTGACTTTATTTATGTAAAAAATCATATAAATATTTGCTTTCGCGCCCGAATTTTATAATTTTTCGTCAAATTTTAGCTGAAAGAACACATTGCAACAAGAAAATTGCTACTTCAAGTGTGGTAAGTATTCTTGAATCCTGCACATGTAGCTTACAATATACAACGTATTAATCAAGAATAGGTAAAATCTGACTTTATTTTTGTGAAAAATCATATAAATTTTTGCTTCCGCGCCCGAATTTTATAATTCTTTATCATATTTTAGCTAAAAGAAAACATTGCAACAAGAAAGTTGCTATTTCAAAAGTGGTGGGTATCTAGAATCCAGCCCATGTAGCTTACAATATACAACGTATTCATCAAGAATAGGTGAAAACTGACTTTTTATTTGTAAAAAATTATATAAATATTTGCTTCCGCGCTTGAATTTTATAATTATTCTATCATATTTTAGCTAAAAGAAAGCATTGCAATAAGAAAATTGCTATTTCAAGTGTGGTAGGTATTCTAGAATCTAGCCTATGTAGCTTACAATATACAATTTATTCATTAAAATGACACCCGAAAATAGAATGTTTATTATCTGATTGGTACCACGTTTTGGTCGTATTCATTAAAATGACACTCGAAAATTGAATATTTATTATATGATTGGTACCACGTTTGGTCACTTTTGCATTTCCAATGCTAAAATTATCCATAGTATATATCCTAAAGCATAAATATGAATGTTTTAACAAAAATATTCATTTCAAGAATAGGTAAAATCTGACTTTATTTTTGTAAAAAATCATATAAATATTAGCTTCCGCGCACGAATTTTGTAATTCTTTATCATATTTCAGCAAAAAGAAAACATTGCAATAAGAAAATTGCTATTTCAAGTGTGGTAGGTATTCTAAAATCCAGACCATGTTTTTTATAATATACAACATATTCATCAAGAAAAGGTAAAATCTGACTTAATTTTTGTAAAAAATCATATAAATGGCTTTTTTCGCGCCCGAATTTTATAATTCTTCATCATATTTTAGCTAAAAGAAAACATTGCAAAAAGAAAACTGCTATTTCAAGTGTGGTAGGTATTCAAGAATCCAGTTCATGTAGCTTACAATATACAACGTATTCATTAAAATGACTCCCGAAAATTGAATGTTTATTATCTGATTGGTACCACGTTTTGGTCACTTTTGCATGTCCAATGCTTAAAACCATCCATAGTATAGATCCTAAAGCATGAGTATGAATGTTTTAACAAAAATATCCATTTCAAGAATAGGTAAAATACCATCGCCGGAGTTGTAGCCGCTAGTGATCCCGTCGTCGTCGCCGGAATCGGAGATCGAGGAGCCGTACGCCCAGCAGCTAGTGTGCAGCGAAGATGATGAAGACCCCGGACATCACGGATATACCAGACTGCCCGTTGGTATCTGACTGGGTTATAGAGAATATGGACCTCATCACCGGAGATGCAGAAACTGCAAGATTTACTCTACCGCCTAATAAAGATGTAGCCGACAACAATGACCGCCTAGTGAGAGGAACACCGATTCCTCTAGATAGTACGCGGAAAGTGTTTATTACGGTCGGCTTAGAACCAAATCCGGTACCGCGAGTGATTGTGAGGCTTGTGGGAAATGTAATAAAAAAAACTTATATAGACATTTTAGATTACGTTAGATTAGTGAATTATTTAAAAAAAACTTGAATTAAAAAGTAAGTGTAGCGATAAAGATATGAACAGAATATGCAGTCTCGTTTGGGCTGATTTCAGTATATTACCGCGGGAACAATTGAAGTGTAGATTTAAGAATCAGTTTATAGTGTTAAATAAGGAGTATGTTAGGAATTTAATTAGGTTAGAGAATATAATAATAAACGTAATAGATAGTTACAATGTAAAATAGAAAAAATTTTGTTATGTATATAATTTTTTTTACAAAATGTAGTAATATTTAGTATAAGAAATCAGTTAGACATAAAAGATAGTTTATATGAATATTTATTTTTTAAAAATTTAGATTTTAAATTAATATTTATAGAATATTATACGTATTATTACAATAAAATATATAAGGATGTAAAGTCTGTAAATACTTTTATTTTAAAAGAAAAAAAATATAGTACATAAAGAACAATCATGTTTCGTATTTTTAATTACCTCCCGTTTACACCTGTTCCAATATGAGAGTCCAGTGAGAAAAATTTGTAGAGTTGTCAACCAATGGAGGTTTAATTTTGTAAAAAGGTAAGGTTGAAAATAAAATAATAAAATAACTTTATATAGATGCCGAAGTACCTACAAATATTCACTGCAGAAATTGCATACTTTTATTTTTTTATTTATTAACATCAAAAAACATTAGTTATTACAAAAATTTAAACTATTGGAATTAAAAGAAAGAAAAGCATTTGTTAAATGCTATAAATCTTATCTCAAATCCCCATCTTCAACGCAGGTATGAAACTCTTCCCAGGGTTGTAACAAAAATTTTGTTCGAATCTAACATTATGATAATGTACCCTTGAAAATATACAGGTTGGTTAAATTTTTTTAATACCACCCTGATCACGTAGTAAAAAGGATTGCATATAAACAAAAAAAACAAAGAAAGAAATTCATTCGTTGAGTAACACTCGGGTCAATATGGACAGCGGAAATCAAATAAATTTCGATAACGTTTTTCGTATTTGTGAGGAAATTATTATTCTTCGTTAAGTGAAGAAGAAGAAGTAGAAATGCAACAAGAAGATTATGACGCTTTTTATGAAATTTGTGGAAACTTAATAAGTGAAAGTGTACAAACTGGTGGAGGTGGTGTGGGTGGTGTAAATCGGGAACGTTTCCACATTACTTCCGATATTGAAAAACACATAAAACAGTTTAATTTAACTGGGAGAAAAATAACATTTTCTTTGAATGATCCACCTGTACAAGAAGATCCTATAATATGGTTCTACGATAGCATAAAAAACGTTATAGATTTTGTGTTGCAATCAGTGAATCCTCAAGATTATGTCGGATTTATATTTCAAACTCCATGTCTGGAACATGGACCAGCTTGGCTCAGCTTCAGGCGTGCAGATCAACTTCACGTTAATGTATTGTGGGAAGCATTGACCAAAATATTGCAAAGCAATAAGGAAGAATTTTCCGAAGGGCAATTCACAGTCGAGATGACCAGGGTAACTATGCCTTCTGGTTCAGGAAAATTAAAAGGACATGGCTTAATGTATTCGGAATTTTGTCGACGGAAACATGGTATGTTGGAAATAGAAAATACAGATAATTTCTGTTTACCTCGTGCACTTGTAGTTGCAGAATCATTAGTGAAAAATGATCCATGTTTAAAATATATTGTTAAAAATACACATGGAGTACAAACTACAAGAACACATGAACTTTTAAGAAATGCTGGAGTTAATATAAGTACTAATGGCGCAGGTATTCCAGAATTAACTGAATTCCAACGTTATTATTGTAATTATAATATATGTGTATATGAGTTAAATAGCCGTGGAAAAGTAATATTTAAAGGTGCAAAGGGGAAAAATCTTAAGAGACTGAATCTTTTGTACTATCAAAACCATTACTCTGTTATAAAAAGTTTACCTGCAGCATTTTCGTGCAAATATTTTTGCGAACAATGTCACGTTGCTTACAATGTAAGGGGTAGTCATTCTTGTAAAAATATTTGTTCTTATTGCAAATATTCTCCTGCATGTAGTATAACTATTCAATTAATTAAATGTGAACATTGCTAAAGAGAATTCCGTGGACAGCAGTGCTTGGACAAACATTTAAATTTTGAGTGTAAAAGAGTTAAAAAATGTGAACAATGTTTAAAAATATATAAGTGTAAAAAAGGCAGGCTGCATGCTTGTGGTGAAGTTTACTGTAGTTTTTGTGAATCTTATAAAAAGCCGGAACATATGTGCTATATTATTAAGGACAAAACCGTATTAAAAGGTAATACTTTATTTATTTATTATGATTTCGAGACATATCAAGAAAAAATGCTCGATAATTATAAAGAGCACGAAATAAATTTATGTGTTATACAGCAGTCATGCTCTACCTGTTGCAACATAGATGATTTGAAACAAATATGTAACTCCTGTGGCATTCGTCAACAAATATTTAAAAAGAACCCGTTGCAAAACATTTTAACATATGTTTTACTTCCGCGCACTTCATTTTCTTCTGTTATTTGTATCGCACATGATGCAAAATCGTTTGATTGTCAGCTTATTTTAAAATATCTTGTAGAAGAACGCTGCCTTAAACCAAAATTAATTTTGAATGTCTCAAAAATTATGCTATTACAAATTAATCATATTAAATTTATAGATTCTCTAAATTATTTACAAATGCCGTTATCAGCTCTACCTAAAGCAATGGATTTACCACCTTCTTTAAAAAAGAATATTTCCCACATTTATTTAATAAAGTAGAAAATCAAAATTACATAGGACCGTTACCAGCCCCAGAATATTATGCTGTAGATAGCATGAATCATTCTGTACGACAAAAGTTTTTGGAATGGTATAATATACAAATAGAGAATAATGTGATATTTGATATGAATAAAGAAATTATCGAGTATTGCGTGTCTGATGTTGAAATTTTGCGTCGAGCATGCGAAAAATTTAGCAATAATTTCATTGAAGATTGTAAAGTATGTCCCTTCAGTGAAGGGATTACTATCGCTTCAGCCTGTAATCGTGTGTTGCGACGTTTGTTTTTGAAGCCAAATACAATTGGTATTATACCACAAAAAGGTTATCGCATGAAAGAGAACCAATCAAAAATTGCGCTGAATTGGTTGATACATGAAGAAAACGTACGCGGAATACAAATTCAATATGCAGGACGTAGTAATGAAGCAGTCATTGAAAATTGTTTTAAGGTAGATAGTTATTATTCTCTAGATAAATTAGTTTTTGAATTTTTGGGGTGTTTTTGACATGGGTGTACATTATGTTACAGAACGAAAAGAAATGAAAAAATATTTGATAATTCAAAAGAAACTTTAGATGAAAGATACGAACGAACAATATCAAAATTAAATAATATTAAAAAATTACGATATAAAGTAATTAGCTTTTGGGAGTGCGAATTCAGAAAATTATTAAAGAAAGATAAAAATTTAAATTGTCAACTTGAAAGAAATTTTAAACAATATGCCATTACAACCGCGAGATGCATTTTTTGGCGGAAGAACAGGCAATACCAGTTTATATAAAAAAAATTAAAATGATGAAAAAATAAAATATGTAGATGTCTGTTCTCTTTATCCATTTGTATGTAAGTATGGAAAATATCCAGTAGGCCATCCAAAAATTTTTATCGGAACAGAATGCGAGTCGTTATGTCCTAATAACGATATTAGCCAGGTTGAAGGCTTAATTAAATGCAGAGTTTTACCGCCCAGTGAATTATTTCACCCTGTCTTACCACGAAAAAGCAATGGGAAACTTATGTTTGTATTATGTCGTACATGTTGTGCTAATTTGGAGCAAAATGACTGCAATCACAGTGATGATGAGAGACAATTTATTGGGACATACATTTCTGACGAGGTCCAGTATGCGGTTTCTCTTGGCTACAAAATTTTACAAGTGCACGAAATTTGGCAATACAATGTTACTGTTTACAATAAAGACACTAAAATAGGAGGATTATTCGTCGAATACATTAATACATTTCTAAAAATGAAGCAAGAGGCTTCTGGTTATCCCGACGACTGTTCCGATAATGATACTAGGAATGAGTACATTCAGAACTACTACATCAATGAAGGAATTCATCTAGATCCAAATAAGACTGAATTCTTTCTGGGGTAATATAAATATCTCATTTAAAAATTAACATAAATTTTATTATCATATTCATTTAATTTGTTAATAGGTAAATTTGCACAAACACAAAATAGACCTTGTACATCAACTGTATCATTTGCTGAAGAACTTTATGAATTATTGTCGAATCCAGCAATTGAAGTTCAGAGGATTATCCCAGCAGGTAACCAGATGCTCTACGTACATTGGATTCACGCAAATGAAGCCATCGAACAACTTCGAACTGTGAATATGGTCATAGCAGCCTACACAACGGCACAAGCTCGTTTACAACTCCATAAATTTTTACAAGAGCTAGGTAATAGGGTATTATACTACGACACTGATTCAATTATATACTGCCACTCACCAGGACAGCGGGAGCCCCCGACAGGTAACTTTTTAGGTGATCTTACTGATGAGTTATCTTGTTATGGGTTAGGCAGCTATATAACTGAATTTGTGTGTGGTGGACCGTAGAATTATGCATACAAAGTTTATTCGCCAACTAGTGAAAAGATTACAGAATCATGTAAAGTTAAAGGCTTCACATTAAATTATAAAAATTCCCAAGTCATTAATTTTGAATGTTTGAAGAATTTGATTTTCAATAGTAATATTAAAGGCCCAGTAATTTCTTTTGACAATATTCGATGTACATCTTCTCACAATGTTGTCACAAAACATAAAACAAAAAAATTTAGTATAAAGTTTATGAAACGTAGACTAATAGATAATGTAAATAGTATATCCTACTAGCGAATTCTCGGCTACGCCGAGCATTCCCTAGAGCTCCGCTGTCAGTGCAAAAAACAAATGCCGATCGACATGAAACAATTATTTCATATTTCCACGTCAGGCTTCACCGAGACCATTCATTAGATTGCAAACACGATATACTTCTAATAATTTTTTGCAAAAAACAAAAGCCGGTCGACATGAAACATTTTTATGATTTATGTATCCCAGCCCTCACCGAGACCTTTCATTTGATACCAAACACGACATACTTCTTACAACTTTCTGCATAAAACAAAAGTCGATCGACATGATACATTTTTATCATATTTACACGCTAGCCAACATCGAGACTTTCCATTTGATACCAAACACTATATACTTGTGACAACCTTTTGCAAAAAACAAAAGCCGATCGAAATTGACAATTTTTGTTAATTCTGCACACCAGCCCTCATTGAAACCTTACATCTGATACCAAACACCATACACTTCTAAAAACTTTTTGCAAAAAACAAAAACCGATCGACATAGCATATTTTTGTCAATTCTGCACGATAGCTCTCAACAAGACGTTTTATTTGAGACCAAACTCGACATACTTTTGAGAACTTTTTGCAGAAAACAAAAGCCAATCGGAATGGAACATTTCTGTCAATTCTGCACGCTAGCCCTCAACGAGACCTTTCATTCGATACCAAACACGACATATTTCTGACAACTTGTTGCATAAAACAAAAGCCGATCGACATAGATCATTTTTGTCAATTCTCTACGCGAGCCCACGACAAGACCTTTCATTCGATACCAAACACGACGTATTTCTGACAACTTTTTGCAAAAAACAAAAGCCGGTCGATATGAAACATTTTTCTTAATTATGCACGCCAGCCCTCAACGAGACCTTTCATTTGAGACCATAATCGACATATTTCTGAGAACTTTTCGCAAAAAACAAAAGCCGATCAACATTGCACAATTTTGTTAATTTTTCACGCAAACCCTCATCGAGACCTTTATTTTGATACCAAACACCACATTCTTCTGACAATTATTTGCGAAAAACAAAATCCGATCGGCAAAGAACATTTTTGTCAATTCTGCACGCTAGCCCTAAACGAAACCTTTCATTTGATACCAGACACCACATACTTCTGACAACTTTTTGCAAAAAAACAAAAGCCGATTGACATGGCACATTTTTGTCAATTCTGCACGCTAGCCGTCAACCAGACGTTTTGTTTGAGATAAAACTCGACATACTTTTGAGTACTTCTTGCAGAAAACAAAAGCCGATCGGAATGGAATATTTTTGTCAATTTTGCACGCTAGCCCTCAACGAGACCTTTAATTTGAGACCAAACTCGACATACTTCTAAAAATTTTTTGCAAAAAACAAAAGCCGATCACCATTAACCATTTTTGTTAATTCTGCACACCAGGCCTCATCGAAACCTTTTATTTGATACCAAACACCACACGCTTGTAACAACTTTTTGCAAAAAACAAAAACCAATTGACATAGCGCATTTTTGTCAATTCTGCACGTTAGCCCTCAACGAGACGTTTCATTTGAGCCCAAACTCGACATACCTTTGAGAACTTTTCGCAGAAAACAAAAGCCGATCGGAATGGAACGTTTTTGTCAATTCTGTTCGGTAGCCCTCAACGAGACCTTTCATTTTAGACCAAACTCGACGTACCTTTGAGAAATTTTTCTAAAAAACAAAAGCCGATCAACATTGATCATTTTTGTTAATTTTACACGCCAGCCCTTATCGAGCCCTTTCATTTGATACCAAACGCCACATAGTTCTCACAACTTTTTCCAAACACGATACTTTTCTGACAACATTTTGCAAAAAACAAATTCTAATCTATGTAGAACATTTTTGTCATTCATGCACACCCGTCCACATTGTTTCGTTTCCTTAAAACCCAAGGACGACCTACTTCTAAGAACTTTTTACGAAAAACAAATGCAGATCGACATGACACATTTTTTTTTCATTTCAAAACCGGCCCTTATGGTTTTCTTTCTTTTGATATCAAACAAAGCAAAGTGTTTTAATTTAATTACGAACATTTGATTTTTATTTAGTTACTTAATAATTTGGCAACACTGTTTGTATTAAAATATTATAGTTAATTTTTAAATTTATAAATTACCATCGGCAATCCTAATATATAATAGCCACTGTCTTCAGTGAAGTTCATTTAGGAATATATGTTTTTTGTTTAGTAATTTCATCACACATTTGGCAACATTGACTTATGTAATTCGAAACGTCAAAATTTAAAATAATTAAATATGTTGTGTAATAAACTTAAAATAATGGTAAAACCTTTGCTCAGGACTATAATTCATGACACTGTTTTCAAATCTTTGATATCAATGTTCTATTAAAAGATACAATCATTTAAAGTTCATAGACAGATTGTCAAAAGTGACGGATAACTGCGTGATTCTTCTTAAAGATAGACATGGCCTCTGGGATCCATTGTTTCAAGGTACCAATTATGCACAGTTTTTGATTTATTACACGAAAACCACTCACAGTAAAAATATGAGACCCCAAAAAGGCCCTATTCCATCTTAAACCACATCTAATCAAATAATATTAAAATTATTCCATGAATGGTTTGACCTGTACCCGTGTCAGTGCAAAAAACAAATGCCGATCGACATGAAACAATTATTTCATATTTGCACGTCAGGCCTCACCGAGACCTTTCATTAGATTGCAAACACGATATACTTCTAATAATTTTTTGCAAAGAACAAAAACCGATCGACATGAAACATTTTTGTCATTTATGTACTCCAAATCTCACCGAGACCATTCATTTGATACCATACACGACATACTTCTGACTACTTTCTGCATTAAACAAAAGTCGATCGACATGAAACATTTTTATCTTATCTACACGCTAGCCCACACCCAGGCTTTTCATTTGATACCAAACACTATATACTTGTGACAACCTTTTGCAAAAAACAAAAGCCGAGCGACATTGAACATTTTCGTTAATTCTGCACACCAGCCTTCATTGTAACCTTTGATTTGATACCAAACACCACACACTTCTGGCAACTTTTTGCAAAAAACAAATACCGATCGACATAGCACATTTTTTGTCAATTCTGCAAGCTAGCCCTCTCCGATATCTTTCATTTGATACCAAACACGACATACTTCTGACAACTTTTTGCAATAAACAAAAGCCGATCGACATAGCACATTTTTATCAATTCTGCACGCTAGCCCTCTTCGATACCTTTCGTTTGATATGAAACACGACATACTTCTGACAACTTTTTGCAAAAAAACAAAAACCTATCGACATAGCACATTTTTATCAATTCTGCACGCTAGCCTTCTTCGAGACCTTTCATTTGATACCAAACACGACATACTTCTGACAACTTTTTGCATAAAACAAAAGCCGATCGACATGGAACATTTTTGTCAATTCTGCACGCTAGCCCTCAACGAGACCTTTCATTTGAGACCAAACTCGACATATCTTTGAGAAATTTTTGCAAAAACAAAAGCCGATCAACATTGACCTTTTTTCTTAATTCTACACGCCAGCCCTTATCGAGCCTTTTCATTTGATACCAAACACCACATACTTCTCACAACATTTTCCAAAAAACAAAAGCCGTTCGATATAGAACATTTTTATTCATTCTGCACGCTAGCCCTCATCGTGACCTAGCCTAATATAACATTCACTGTCTTCAGTAACCTTTCATTTGGGAATATTTGTTCTTTGTTTAGTTACTTTATTAAACATTTGGCAACATTGACTTTTGTAATTTGAAAATACCCAAACGCGACATTTTTCTGACAACATTATGCAAAAAACAAATTCTAATCTACATGGAACATTTTTGTCATTTGTGCACACCAGTCCGTATTGTGTGTTTCCTTAAAACCCAAGGACGACCTACTTCTTACAACTTTTTACGGAAAACAAATGCAGATCGACATGACACATTTTTTTTGTGATTTTAAAACTGGCCCTTATGGTTTCCTTTCTTTTGATAACAAACAAAGCAAAGTATTCAATTTATTTTATTTAGGAATATTTAATTTTTATTTAGTTACTTTATAATTTGGCAACACTGTTTGCATTAAAAAATAGTAGTTAATTTTTAAATTTATAAATTAATATTGTCAACCCTAATACAACTGCCACCGTCTTCAGTGATGTTAGTTTAGGAATATTTGGTTTTAATTTAGTTACTTCATCACACATTTGGCAACATTGAATTTTGACATTGGAAACGTCAAAATTTATATTAATTAAATACGTTATGTTTTAAACTTAAATTAGTTGTAACACATTTGCTCAAGTCTATTATTCATGATACTGTTTTTAAATCTTTGATATCAATGTTCTGTTAAAAGATATGATCATTTAAATTTCATAGGCAGATTGTCAAAGTCAAAGGCATTTGAAACCAAACTCAACATACCTTTGAGAATTTTTTGCAGAAAACAAAAGCCGATCGTCATGAAACATTTTTGTCATTTAAGTACCCCATCCCTCACCAAGACCTTTCATTTGATACCATGCACGTCATACTTCTGACAACTTTCTGCATAAAACAAAAGTCGATCGACATGAAACATTTTTATCATATCTACATGCTAGCCCACACCGAGACTTTTCATTTGATACCAAACACTATTTTCGTGTGACAACCTTTTGCAAAAAACAAAAGCCCATTGACATTGACCATTTTCGTTAATTCTGCACACCAGCCTTCATTGAAACCTTTCATTTGATACCAAACATCACACACTTCTGACAACTTTTTGCAAAAAACAAAAGCCGTTCGATATAGAACATTTTTATTCATTCTGCACGCTAGCCCTCATCGTGACCTAGCCTAATATAACATTCACTGTCTTCAGTAACCTTTCATTTGGGAATATTTGTTCTTTGTTTAGTTACTTTATTAAACATTTGGCAACATTGACTTTTGTAATTTGAAAATACCCAAACGCGACATTTTTCTGACAACATTATGCAAAAAACAAATTCTAATCTACATGGAACATTTTTGTCATTTGTGCACACCAGTCCGTATTGTGTGTTTCCTTAAAACCCAAGGACGACCTACTTCTTACAACTTTTTACGGAAAACAAATGCAGATCGACATGACACATTTTTTTGTGATTTTAAAACTGGCCCTTATGGTTTCCTTTCTTTTGATAACAAACAAAGCAAAGTATTCAATTTATTTTATTTAGGAATATTTAATTTTTATTTAGTTACTTTATAATTTGGCAACACTGTTTGCATTAAAAAATAGTAGTTAATTTTTAAATTTATAAATTAATATTGTCAACCCTAATACAACTGCCACCGTCTTCAGTGATGTTAGTTTAGGAATATTTGGTTTTAATTTAGTTACTTCATCACACATTTGGCAACATTGAATTTTGACATTGGAAACGTCAAAATTTATATTAATTAAATACGTTATGTTTTAAACTTAAATTAGTTGTAACACATTTGCTCAAGTCTATTATTCATGATACTGTTTTTAAATCTTTGATATCAATGTTCTGTTAAAAGATATGATCATTTAAGGTTCGTAGGCAGATTGTCAAAGTCAAAGGCATTTGAAACCAAACTCAACATACCTTTGAGAATTTTTTGCAGAAAACAAAAGCCGATCGTCATGAAACATTTTTGTCATTTAAGTACCCCATCCCTCACCAAGACCTTTCATTTGATACCATGCACGTCATACTTCTGACAACTTTCTGCATAAAACAAAAGTCGATCGACATGAAACATTTTTATCATATCTACATGCTAGCCCACACCGAGACTTTTCATTTGATACCAAACACTATTTTCGTGTGACAACCTTTTGCAAAAAACAAAAGCCCATTGACATTGACCATTTTCGTTAATTCTGCACACCAGCCTTCATTGAAACCTTTCATTTGATACCAAACATCACACACTTCTGACAACTTTTTGCAAAAAACAAAATCCGATCGACATAGCACATTTTTGTCAATTCTTCAGCCTAGCCCTCAACGAGACCTTTCATTTGATACCAAACACGACATACTTCTTACAACTTTCTGCATAAAACAAAAGTCGATCGACATGAAACATGTTTATCACATCTCCACGCTAGCCTACACCGAGACTTTTCATTTAATACGAAACACTATATAATTGTGACAACCTTTTGCAAAAAACAAAAGCCCATCGACATTGCCAATTTTTGTTAAATCTGCACACCAGCCCTCATTAAAGCCTTTCATTTGATACCAAACACAATACACTTCTGACAAGCTTTTGCAAAAAACAAAAACAGATCGACATAGCACATTTTTGTCAATTCTGCACGTAGCCCTCAACAAGACGTTTCATTTAAGACCAAACTCGACACTCTTTTGAGAAATTTTTGCAAAAAAACAAAAGCCTATCGGAATGGAACGTTTCTGTCAATACTGCACGCTAGCCCTCAACGTGACCTTTCATTTGAGACCAAACTCGACATACTTTTGAGAAATTTTTACAAAAAACAAAAGCCGATCGACATTGATCATGTTTGTCAATTCTCTACGCGAGCCCTCACCAAGACCTTTCATTCGATACCAAACACGACATATTTCTGACAACTTTTGGCAAAAAACAAAAACCGATCAACATTGACCTTTTTTGTTAATTCTACACGCCAGCCCTTATCGAACGTTTTCATTTGATACCAAATACCACATACTTCTCACAACTTTTTGCAAAAAACAAAAACCGATCGACATGGCAAATTTTTGTCAATTCCGCACGCTAGCCCTCATCGTGACCTAGCCTAATATAACATTCACTGTCTTCAGTAACCTTTCATTTGGGAATATTTGTTCCTTGTTTAGTTACTTTATTAAACATTTGGCAACATTGACTTTTGTAATTCGAAAATACCCAAATACGACATTTTTCTGACTACATTATGCAAAAACAAATTCTAATCTACATAGAACATTTTTGTCATTCATGCACACCAGTCCGTATTGTGTCGTTTCCTTAAAACCCAAGGACGACCTACTTCTAAGAACTTTTTACGGAAAACAAATGCAGATCGACATGACACATTTATTTTGTCATTTTAAAACTGGCCCTTATAGTTTCCTGTCTTTTGATAACAAACACAGCAAAGTATTCAATTTATTTTATTTAGGAATATTTGATTTTTATTTAGTTACTTTATAATTTGGCAACACTGTTTGTATTAAAAAATAGTAGTTAATTTTTAAATTTATAAAATAATATTGTCAAGCCTAATACAACTGCCACCGGCTTCAGTGAAGTTAGTTTAGGAATATTTGATTTTAATTTAGTTACTTCATCACACATTTGGCAACATTGACTTTTGACATTAAAAACGTCAAAATTTATATTAATTAAATGCGTTATGTTTTAAACTTAAATTAGTTGTAACACATTTGCTCAAGTCTATTATTCATGATACTGTTTTTAAATCTTTGATATCAATGTTCTATTAAAAGATATAATCATTTAAAGTTCATAGGCAGATTGTCAAAAGTGACGGATGACGGCGTGATTCTTCTTAAAGTTAGACATGGCCTCTGGGATCCATTGTTTCAAGGCAGCATTTGTGCAAAGTTTTAATTTTTTACACGGAAACTACTAACAGTAAAAATATGAGACAACCAAAAGGCACCAAATCTCATTAGCCCGCACATATTAAAAATTTTTTTATAACAATCACTTGCATGGTTCAGGCTGTAGGCGATTACAAAAGTTACTCGATGCTCGTGATGAATCTATAGATAGATAGATATATAGATATATAGTGAATGTAATCGTTTAGTATAGGAGATGACGTGAAAAGAATGAAATTAGATTAGTTTATTTTTAATTATATTAATTTGTAATAATAATAATAATGAAATGTATGTAAATAATTTAAAGAAAACTAAATGTGTATAAATATTTTAAATATACTTTTTATGTAATACATATTTATATATTTCAATAAAAATGTATTTCGTTGCGTAAATTTAATAAAATATCACTAGAAAATTTTAAATCAATGTTTGTAATATAATATTTTGTACAACGTATGTATACCTACCTAGTACCTACCTAATGAACATATTTATCTGTATGATAGAAAATAAAAAACGAATGAAATAAAACAAATAATTAAATTTTTTTTTATTAAAGTAATAATTAAACATATATCTTATAAATTCATCATTTTCAGATTTACAATATTTATTAAATAATTTCACAAAATCATTATTTGTGTAACAATTAATTCGGAATAACAAATACACTAAACAATAATAACCACAAACTGAAGTTGAATAATCTTGCAATGAGGCTGTATTGTATGTCCATGTGCGTGTATTTCTTCCTAAAAATTCATTGTGTTCCTTTACTAAAGGTGGTCGTCCGTAACTGTCAAAGTAGGTTCCATGTCCTGAGCGATCAATAAATACTGCTACCCAATGAGTACCAGGCATCGTATCAGGGTCAGTATTTATAATTATTGTACATGGAAAATTTACATGCTGCGGCAATTTGTTCGCAGCATACACTCCATAGTGACTTGTGTTTTTCTTAAAATATTTTTGAAGTACGGTAAGTATAAATGTAGCATTCATGTCTGCATGAGTGTGATAGCCAAACTAATTTCTGTGGTTATATTTTACAAGATATATATACGAGTTTTATAATTGATACATTTTTATAAACTAACTACCATAATCAACAATTACATTTCTATTTTTATCAATTTCAATAATATTGTCAAATTCTGCGTAAATAACACAATTTACTGTTTCGGTAAGAGCAGTTTCAAAACCAACTTCAATTCTGAAAGAACCATGTCTTAAATTGCAGTGTAACATAGAAATTGCAGCCAAGTCAGGCGTGAGATCAAATGCAGATAAACAGTAACCATTCGGGTAACTGTCCCTGTCGATTTCGTTGCCACTGTTACAAAAATGAATACCTGTGTCAGAAAACAATGTATTGTACATTTGTATGTAGGAATTTTTGCCACTGAATGACGGTTGTAATGGTTTCGATGGTAATTGTTGCCCACATAACGACAAATAATTTATTTTAAAATTTTTAAAATTAAAAGGGTTAGACTTATAATCGCCATTAAATGCTTTGTTTGAGACAAATCCGATTATGCATCTCTTCGGAAGCTGTCCTAAGGATATGTTAACTAAAGATTTTCCTTGAATACCGGTCGGAATAGTAACTGCTTTTACAATAGATCTGGTAATGGCGTACTTAGCATTAGACATTTCCAATGCTTTATTGTGTGCCAATAATATACTTGGATTTAATTTGACACGCCTCACAAGTAATATAGCTCCATTAATTTGTACTTTATAATTAGAATCAGGTGACATTAAGTGGAAGCTGTCTCTCGATCTCACCAGCCTCAATTTCATTTCAACACCATGTAGTAAAAATTTTTCTTGATTGAAAATATCAACATGAAGGTGACCAATCATATCAACATTTTTACTTTTTTCTACAAACTTTTTACGCTTATTGTAGCCGGAATTTCCAGCAGCCTCCGTATTGTTCATTTTTTCGGCGTCATCAGAGTACCATAACGTTGAAGTGAGGTGAGATTTTTTCGCATCTTTCCCATTGTTTAATAGAGTTTCTATATATGATCTGTATGCGTACGTGTTATTTGGTGGAGAAACAAGTTTTTGATTCAAATATACGTCAACTTGACTAAAAATAGAATGTAGCCAATTATTAACGGGGGCAACATTATCTGGTTCCAACAAAGCAGTATTATCAGCTTTAACAATTTTTGCATTTAGATAAATCATAGTTTGTGATAAATCAAGATAATCTTCTCCATGGCCAGGAATTACAAATTCTATGGGTCCATCTTCAGTAATTGACGACAAAGGTCTGTAATTTACCATTGACCACTTTCAATACTAGTTTGTGTAGGAGGTACGGTAAATAAATCTAATTCAGTTTTCACACATTCACATGATTGGGCATATAAAAATGCCATTTTAATCAAATATATCTGCTAGTCTAGAACGTTTTTTGCTCTTTACTGTACTGCGAGTAGTTGTAGAATGAATAGGTTTCTTAATTAAACGCTTCTTTTTATAACCTGAGCCACTCATTAGCTTTTCAATTTTATCATCAACTTTTCGTTTTAAATTAACCCCCGCCTCTCCAATGCGTTTCTTAAACGATTCGTTAGGTGATTGATTCTCACTCAAATCACCCAAAAAATTAATTCCTGTATTCAATGCTTCTTTACCAATTGCTCCTACACCTTTCCGTATTAACGGTAAAATATTTCTAAGCAATCCACTGTAGAAACTTCCTATTCCATGACCACGTTGAAATTGACTTCCTTTATATACGGGTCCTATACCACTACCTGCTTGAAAATTATAATATTGTTGATACGGACAAGTTTTCATTATGTTCGTCAAAACTGAAGTTTCACACTCAAAATCCCAAATTGAAATGGCGCTGCATATCCATCGTAAGTCCTTATATCTATTTCTATATTTAAAAATTCTCTTCTTAAAACAGGCATGAAATGTGGTTGAGGGTATGTAATCATTTCATTAGATCCAAAAACATATTTGTCATTTTTAACGTGGACAATTCTTAAGAATGGAGCGACAACGTCGCCTACTAATTGAGGTTCTATGATATCACAGTAAATATATAATTGAGATGGCATACCTAATTTTAAATTAGGTATATTAATTGATTTTTTTTTATATATGTCTGTAAACGGTGGATAACCTAGTTGAAGTGCTAGCCGGTGAGATAATTTCATACAACAAACGTTTGCAACTTTGAATCTTGTTGCTACTCGTTTTTCTTTGGTGTCATAGGAAAATGCTACATATTTATTTATCACGGCGTGGTGATTCATTTCATGTAATACACTGTCAATGCTTTCATAATTTCTTGCAGGAACTTTGCCGATAAATGCATCTGATTGTTGTTTTTCATTTTTTATCGAAATATGTACTGTATTTTCGCATTCATTGACGTTGTAAATAGAACAAGGATATATAATTTCAGATAATGCTACTTCCCAGGATCCGACTAATTTAATGTTTTGCGGTAATTGAGTCGTAAAACGTGTTGTTTTGTTATTAGAAAAATATTGCATTCAACTATTACTCGGTAATGTTATAAAAAATTCTTTATCATTCATTGTTTAATAAACAAACAGTATTTGCCGGTATACAGGAATTAAATTTGTCACTATATCCTCTCCACTTAACGTACAATTTCTTTCTGTTACCAGTGCCTTTGGTCTCCAATATTTTATCTATTTTATACGTTGTATCAGATTTAATATACACTCGTTGTAATTCATGCTCGTAGAAAGTGTCCTCTATAATTTCATTATTTAAATCTCTTAATTTATAAACGACTGGGAGTCTGTTGCTAATAGCATATATTTTGAACAATTCTTCACTCCAGTTAGATTCATACCCCTTTTTAATTTTTTTTTGTATTTAGATATTCTAACAATATCTCCAATTTTATATTTTCCTTGTTTCTTTGTTAAGTTTTGTTTATCTTTATTTTGATTTCTCCATACTTCCAATACATTATTTTCATTTACTTCACAAGGAGCCATTTGTATTGAACGATGTTTTGTCTTATTGTAAGCAGTAACCAGATTTTGTAATACATCCACATATCTGTATGTATTTTTATATGTAAAGTAACGATACATTTTTGTTTTCAATGTTCTGTTAAATCTTTCTACAAAACAGGCTTTAATATCTGAATTTTGAGTAACATAAAATTTAATATCGTTTTGTTTTAAAAATGATCTTACTGATTTAGCAATAAATTCTGAGCCTTTGTCAGTTTGTAAGAAAATTGGTTTTCTTTCATTAAATAAGATTTTAAATGCTTGTATGACTGACTCAGGTTTCTTAACTTTTAAAGGAAATGCCCACGCATATCTACTAAATATATCAATGACTGTCAAAATGTATTTGTAACTATCGTTGAAGCGACTTAGCTTGCGCATATCGCAAAGATCTGCCTGGAATATATCATTAATATTTGAAACCTTATATTTATTTCTTATAAAATGTTTTCGGACTGGTCTGTGTAACGTATATGCGTCTTGCGAACTAATCCATTTTTGTATTTCTTTTGGTTTATGTTTACTTTTTACAGAATTTATAAATTATGAACTCCTGAAAAACCGGCAAGATTAGAAGTATCAAAATAAATATTAGACAATATTTTATTCATTTTAAAATGTATATCGTTTCCACTCTTTTCTAGACTTTGCTTTCACTAATTCGTAGTCGGTTTCTGCGTCGTCGTACCAATAAGATTGCCTTCTTTTACTTTTTGTTCTAGGAGTGTCAATAACAGACTTCGACTGAAAATATTTTTTTCTTTGGGGATTATTTATTAATTCTGTTGGAAAATTTATTTCTTTTAATGCATGTAAAAATGTTTCCCAGTCAGTAGAATTACTACGTTTTCTATTTCTAACAATGTCGGCAACTAAGTCAGATATGTTTGAGTTTGGAATTTGTTTCTCATAAATTGAAACAACACCCTTCTTATCCCAAGAAACCGTTCTATCTAGTTTTAATTTTTGTACTATTAAACGAGCTTTTTCTTGAAGGGATTGAGGAATAATATTTATTATATATCCATCATCATCTTCTTGCTTCTTTACAGGTATTTGGGCTTCTGAAGAAACCTCGCTCTCGATAGCTAGTTTTATAGACTCTCTTCTTTGTTTTTGAAAATATAAATATCTTTTTAAAATTTCTTGATACTTGATCCATTTTTCATATTCCGATATTTTGGAAAAATATTTTTCATATCTTTATCCAGCTGGCTAGTTATAGAATCTTCTTCTTCTTTAACGTTGCTACGTAAGCGATTCAAATTTTCAGGAGATATTAAAATTATTTTCTTAGCATGTTCCATTTTTAATTTTTAAATAAACTACTTAGTACAGCGGTTAAAAGGGGTGCTAACAAAAAAGATAAGAATGCTCCACCTGATTGAACTAACACACGCTTTTTAGTTTTCCAGCTATCACCGCGTTTTATTAGTTTTCTTAAAATGTTTTTATGACGTCCTATTGAAGCTTGCAGCTTTAGACTGAGAGGAATTTTACCATGCAAAATATTATAAATACATTCACAAATACATCTAACTGAATTACAATTAGCGTTTTTTAACAGAGCTAATCTATCCTTCGGTCTCAATCTGTGCAGGGCACGCAAGAGCTCTGCATTGTTAATGACAGTTTTACTCATTTTCATGAAATAATCTCTGGTAAATTTGTACTCCCGTATTTATGCGATTTTTAGGCAAATAAAGGTATGTCAGATTATCACGTGATGTACGATATCGCAGCCAATTGGGAGTGCATTGTTTGAGATCAAAAATTATGTACCCATGCGGTTCAGATGTTGCATCATTGTATGCATCCTGCACGAATTTAACATTTTCTGGGCATATTTGTCTTGATAAATGTAAAATTTGCGCTTTGTCTCGAGGATTTTTGAAATTAATTATATAATTTCCATTTAAAGATATATCTCTTTGGCCTTTTCCTTGATGAAATAAATTTTGCGTAAGAAAAAATGCGGATAAATTTTTATGATGAGAGCATTTAGTAAATATATCTACAACTCGTTCGTCCGCCTCTCTTGTTAAATCATCGATTATCATAAGTTGAGGATCTCTTCCGTTAATATTTTCGATGTCTGGTAATCCTTCGACAAATTTCACACCTTTTATAGTATTATATAAATTTTGCCATGTTCCATAATGCCAATAAATTTTAGTAAACTCAGTATCACTCGTATTATTTAGATTAGAAACAAAGCTGTTTACAAAGTACTATTTTCCACTGCCTGAAGGGCCAGCAATTATAGCCGAGAAAAGATGTTTGAATTTTGTACACATGTTTACAATTGGAAATTAAGAATAACACTAACATATTTTTATTTAGTGTTTCATTTATAAGATAAAAGTTATGTAAGGAAATAATGAAACATGTAATATAATTTATTTATTTCTATAGAGTATAGTAAATTATACAATTACATTTTATGTTCAACAAATTCTATTAACCTAGCTTGTTTTCCTGTGCCATAAGCTTTTATTCCGGTATATTTAATAGACCATCTTGCAACAGATTTTTTCAAATCAGAAATGTCTTCGTCAGTTAAATCATCGAATCTAGCAGGGAGATACGTTATAAATTCTTCACACTCCGCAATTATTTTTCTTCCATAGCTTGTTTTAAATGCTTTAATGTCGACTAGCTTGTATTTCTTTCCCTTTTCCAAGTCGATAACTCTCACTCGGGGTTTTACATCGGTTAATTGTCCTTTCTGATTCAACTTCGAAAAATCCATTTCTGTAAATAAATACTAAAACAGATTATAGAAACTAACAAATACATACATTTTGAAATAATCGTACCTGAATAAGCTAGGTGTTTTCGACAACTTCTCTTCTAACTGAATAAACTCTCGAAAACAAAACTTCTATTTATAACCACAAACCTTAGCTATCTATCTCATTAATTTTTTTTCTCACGAGTCATTAATATTCGGGCCGCCATATTAGTCTGCATTTCAAAACCGGCCGCCATATTGGTCTGCATTCCAAAACGCAGAAGGTGGGTTATCTACTACTATTGTTAGCTGCATGGGCTGGATCCTAGAATACCTACCACACTTGAAATAGCAATTTTCTTGTTGCAAAGTTTTCTTTTAGCTAAAATATGATAAAGATTTATAAAATTTGGGCGCGAAAGCAAATATTTATAAGATTTTTTAAAAAAATAATGTCAGATTTTACCTATTCTTGATGAACACGTTGTATATTATAAGCTACATGGGCTGGATTCTAGAATACCTATTACACTTAAAATAGCAATTTTCTTGTTGCAATGTTTTCTTTTAGCTAAAATATGAAAAGGAATTATAAAATTCGGGCGCAGAAGCAAATATTTATATGATTTTTTACAAAAATAAAGTGAAATTTTACATTTTCTTGATGAATACGTTGTATATTGTAAGCTACATGGGCTGGATTGTAGAGTACCTACCACAATTGAAATAGCAATTTTCTTGTTGCAATGTTTTCTTTTAGCTAAAATATGAAAAAGAATTATAAAATTCGGGCGCGGAAGCAAATATTTATATGATTTTTTACAAAAATAAAGTGAAATTTTACATTTTCTTGATGAATACGTTGTATATTGTAAGCTACATGGGCTGGATTGCAGAGTACCTACCACAATTGAAATAGCAATTTTCTTGATGCAATGTTTTCTTTTAGCTAAAATATGATGAAGAATTATAAAATTCGGGCGCGGAAGCAAATATTTATATGATTTTTTACAAAAATAAAGTCAGATTTTACCTATTTTTGATGAACACGTTGTATATTATAAGCTACATGGGCTGTATTCTAGAATACCTATTACACTTAAAATAGCAATTTTCTTGTTGCAATGTTTTCTTTTAGCTAAAATATGACAAAGAATTATAAAATTCGGGCGCGGAAGCAAATATTTATATGATTTTTTACAAAAATAAAGTGAGATTTTACATTTTCTTGATGAATACGTTGTATATTGTAAGCTACATGGGCTGGATTCTAGAGTACCTACCACAATTGAAATAGCAATTTTCTTGATGCAATGTTTTCTTTTAGCTAAAATATGATGAAGAATTATAAAATTCGGGCGCGGAAGCAAATATTTATATGATTTTTTACAAAAATGAAGACAGATTTTATCAATTCTTGATGAATACGTTTTATATTGTAAGCTACATGGGCTGGATTCTAGAATACCCACCACACTTGAAATAGCAATTTTCTTGATGGAATGTTTTCTTTTAGCTAAAATATGATAAAGAATTATAAAATTCGGGCGCGGAAGCAAATATTTATATGATTTTTTACAAAAATTAGGTCAGATTTTACCTTTTATTAATGAATACGTTGTATATTGTAAGCTACATGGGCTGGATTCTAGAATACCTACCACACTTGAAATAGCAATTTTCTTGTTGCAATGTTTTCTTTTAGCTAAAATATGATGAAAAATTATAAAATTCGGGCACGGAAGCAAATATTAAAATGATTTTTTTACAAAAACAAAGTCAGATTTTACCTTTTCTTGATGAATACGTTGTATATTGTAAGCTACATGGGCTGGATTCTAGAATACCTAACACTCTTGAAATAGCAATTTTCTGGTTGCAATGTTTTCTTTTAGCTAAAATATGGTGAAGAATTATAAAATTATAGCGCGGAAGCAAATATTTATATGATTTTTTACAGAAATAAAGTCAGATTTTACCTATTCAAGAAATGGATATTTTTGTTAAAACATTCATATTCATGCTTTAGGAACTATACTATGGATAATTTTAGCATTGGACATGCAAAAGTGACCAAAACGTGCTACTATCAGATAATGAACATTCAATTTTCGTGTGTCATTTTAATGAATACGTTGTATATTGTAAGCTACATGGGCTGGATTCTAGAATACCTAACACTCTTGAAATAGCAATTTTCTGGTTGCAATGTTTTCTTTTAGCTAAAATATGGTGAAGAATTATAAAATTATAGCGCGGAAGCAAATATTTATATGATTTTTTACAAAAATAAAGTCAGATTTTACCTATTCTTGATGAACACGTTGTATATTATAAGCTACATGGGCTGTATTCTAGAATACCTATTACACTTAAAATAGCAATTATCTTGTTGCAATGTTTTCTTTTAGCTTATATATGAAAAATAATTATAAAATTCGGGCGCGGAAGCAAATACTTATATGATTTTTTACAAAAATAAAGTGAGATTTTACATTTTCTTCATGAATACGTTGTATATTGTAAGCTACATGGGCTGGATTCTAGAGTACCTACCACAATTGAAATAGCAATTTCCTTGATGCAATGTTTTCTTTTAGCTAAAATATGATAAAGAATTATAAAATTCGGGCGCGGAAGCAAATATTTGTATGATTTTTTACAAAAATTAGGTCAGATTTTACCTTTTATTAATGAATACGTTGTATATTGTAAGCTACATGGGCTGGATTCTAGAATACCTACCACACTTGAAATAGCAATTTTCTTGAGGCAATGTTTTCTTTTAGCTAAAATATGATGAATAATTATAAAATTCGGGCGCGAAAGCAAATATTTATATGATTTTTTACAAAAATAAAGTCTAATTTTACCTATTCTTGAAATGGATATCTTTGTTAAAACTTTCATATTCATGCTTTTGGATCTATACTAAGGATTGTTTAAGCACTCGACATGCAAAAGTGACCAAAACGTGGTACCACTCAGATAATAAAAATTCAATTTTCGGGTGTTATTTAAATAAATACTTTGTATATTCTAAGCTGCATGGGCTGGATTCTAGAATACTTACCACACTTGAAATAGCAATTTTCTTGTTGCAATGTTTTCTTTTAGCTAAAATATGATAAAGAATTATAATATTCGGGCGCGGAAGCAAATATTTATATGATTTTTTACAAAAATAAAGTCAGATTTTATCAATTCTTGATGAATACGTTTTATATTGTAAGCTACATGGGCTGGATTCTAGAATACCTACCACACTTGAAATAGCAATTTTCTTGATGCAATGTTTTCTTTTAGCTAAATATGATAAAGAATTATAAAATTCGGACGCGGAAGCAAATAGTTATATGATTTTTTACAAAAATAAAGTCAGATTTTACCTTTTCTTGATGAATACGTTGTATATTGTAAGCTACATGGGTTGGATTTTAGAATACCTACCTCAATTGAAATACCAATTTTCTTGTTGCAATGTTTTCTGTTAGCTAAAATATGATAAATAATTATAAAATTCGGGCGCGGAAGCAAACATTTATATGATTTTTACATAAATAATGTCAGATTTTACCTATTTTTAACGAATATGTTGTATATTGTAAGCTACATGGGCTGGATTCTGGAATATCTACCACATTTGAAATAGCAATTTTCTTGTTGCAATGTTTTCTTTTAGCTAAAATATGAGAAAAAATTATAAAATTCGGGGGCGGAAGCAAATATTCATATGATTTTTTACAAAAGGAAAATCAGATTTTACCTGTTCTTGATGAATATGTTGTATATTGTAAGTTACATGGGCTGGATTCTAGAATACATTTTCTTGTTGCAATGTTTTCTTTTAGCTAAAATATGATAAAGAATTATAAAATTCGGACGCGGAAGCAAATAGTTATATGATTTTTTACAAAAATAAAGTCTGATTTTACCTTTTATTGATGAATACGTTGTACATTGTAAGCTACATGGGCTGGATTCTAGAATACCTACCACACTTGAAATAGCAATTTTCTAGTTGCAATGTTTTCTTTTAGCTAAAATATGATAAAGAATTATAAAATTCGGACGCGGAAGCAAATAGTTATATGATTTTTTACAAAAATAAAGTCTGATTTTACCTTTTATTGATAAATACATTGTATATTGTAAGCTACATGGGTTGGATTCTAGAATACCTACCACACTTGAAATAGCAATTTTCTTGTTGCAATGTTTTCTTTTAGCTAAATTATGATAAAGAATTATAAATTTCGGACGCGGAAGCAAATAGTTATATGATTTTTTACAAAAATAAAGTCAGATTTTACCTTTTCTTGATGAATACGTTGTATATTGTAAGCTACATGGGCTGGATTTTAGAATACCTACCTCAATTGAAATAGCAATTTTCTTGTTGCAATGTTTTGTGTTAGCTAAAATATGATAAATAATTATAAAATTCGGTCGCGGAAGCAAATATTTATATGATTTTTTACAAAATTAAAGTCAGATTTTACCTTTTCTTGTTGAATACGTTGTATATTGTAAGGTACATGATCTAGATTCTAGAATACCTGCCATACTTGAAATAGCAATTTTCTTGTTGCAATGTTCTCTTTTAGTAAAATATGATAAAGAATTATAAAGTTCGGGCGCGGAAGCAAATATTTATATGATTTTTTACAAAAATAAAGTCAGATTTTACCTATTCTTGATGAATATGGTGTATATTGTAAGCTTCATGGGCTGGATTCTAGAATACCTACCACATTTGAAATAACAATTTTCTTGTTGCAATATTTTCTTTTAGCTAAAATATGATAAAGAATTATAAAATTCGGGCGCGGAAGAAAATATTTATATGATTTTTTACAAAAATAAAGTCAGATTTTACCTTTTCTTGCTGATTACGTTGTATATTGTAAGGTACATGGGCTGGACTCTAGAATACCTACCACACTTTAAATAGCAATTTTCTTGTTGCAATGTTCTCTTTTAGCTAAAATATGATAAAGAATTATAAAATTCGGGCGCGGAAGCAAATATTTATATGATATTTTACAAAAATAAAGTCAGATTTTACCTATTCTTGATGAATACGTTGTATATTGTAAGCTACATGGGCTGAATTCTGGATTACCTACCACACTTGAAATAGTAATTTTCTTGCTGCATTGTTTTCTTTTAGCTAAAATATGATAAAAAATTATAAAATTCGGGCGCGGAAGCAAATATTTATATGATTTTTTACAAAAATAAAGTCAGATTTTACCTTTTCTTGATGAATACGTTGTATATTGTAAGCTACTTGGGCTGGATTCTAGAGTACCTACCACAATTGAAATAGCAATTTTCTTAATGCAATGTTTTCTTTTAGCTAAAATATGTTAAAGAATTATAAAATTCGGGCGCGAAAGCAAATATATATATGATTTTTTACAAAAATAAAGTCAAATTTTAGCTATTCTTGATGAATACGTTGTATATTGTAAGCTACATGGGCTGGATTTTAGAATACCTACCTCAATTGAAATAGCAATTTTCTTGTTCCAATGTTTTGTGTTAGCTAAAATATGATAAATAATTATAAAATTCGGGCGCGGAAGCAAATATTTATATGATTTTTTACAAAATTAAAGTCAGATTTTACCTTTTCTTGTTGAATACGTTGTATATTGTAAGGTACATGATCTGGATTCTAGAATACCTGCCATACTTGAAATAGCAATTTTCTTGTTGCAATGTTCTCTTTTAGTAAAATATGATAAAGAATTATAAAGTTCGGGCGCGGAAGCAAATACTTATATGATTTTTTACAAAAATAAAGTCAGATTTTACCTATTCTTGATGAATATGGTGTATATTGTAAGCTTCATGGGCTGGATTCTAGAATACCTACCACATTTGAAATAACAATTTTCTTGTTGCAATATTTTCTTTTAGCTAAAATATGATAAAGAATTATAAAATTCGGGCGCGGAAGCAAATATTTATATGATTTTTTACAAAAATAAAGTCAGATTTTACCTTTCCTTGCTGATTACGTTGTATATTGTAAGGTACATGGGCTGGACTCTAGAATACCTACCACACTTCAAGTAGCAATTTTCTTGTTGCAATGTTCTCTTTTAGCTAAAATATGATAAAGAATTATAAAATTCGGGCGCGGAAGCAAATATTTATATGATATTTTACAAAAATAAAGTCAGATTTTACCTATTCTTGATGAATACGTTGTATATTGTAAGCTACATGGGCTGTATTCTAGAATACCTGCCACACTTGAAATAGCAATTTTCTTGTTGCAATGTTTTCTTTTAGCTAAAATATGAAAAAGAATTATAAAATTCGGGCGCGGAAGCAAATATTTATATGATTTTTTACAAAAATAAAGTGAGATTTTACATTTTCTTGATGAATACGTTGTATATTGTAAGCTACTTGGGCTGGATTCTAGAGTACCTACCACAATTGAAATAGCAATTTTCTTAATGCAATGTTTTCTTTTAGCTAAAATATGTTAAAGAATTATAAAATTCGGGCGCGAAAGCAAATATATATATGATTTTTTACAAAAATAAAGTCAAATTTTAGCTATTCTTGAAATGGATATTTTTGTTACTATGGATGGTTTAGCATTGGACATGTAAAAGAGACCAAAACGTGGTACCAATCAGATAATAAACATTCAATTTTCGGGTGTCAATTTAATGAATATGTTGTATATTGTAAGCTACATGGGCTGGGTTCTAGAATACCTACCACACTTGAAATAGCAAATTTTCTTGTTGCAAAGTTTTCTTTTAGCTAAAATACGATGAAGAATTATAAAATTCGGCGCGGAAGCAAATATTTTTATAATTTTTTACAAAAATAATGTCAGATTTTACCTATTCTTGAAACGGATATTATTGTTAAAACATTCATATTCATGCTTTAGGATCTATACTATGGATGGTTTTAGCATTGGACATGCAAAAGTGACCAAAACGTGGTACCAATCAGATAATAAACATTCAATTTTCGGGTGTAATTTTAATAAATACGTTGTAAACTGTAAGCTACATTGGCTGGATTATAGAATACCAACCACACTTGAAATAGAAATTTTCTTGTTGCAATGTTTTCTTTTAGCTGAAATGTGATGAAGAATTATAAAATTCGGGCACGGAAGCAAATATTTATATAATTTTTAACAAAAATAATGTCTGATTTTACTTATTCTTGAAATGGATATTTCTGTTGAAACATTCATATTCATGCTTTAGGATCTATACTATGGATGGTTTTAGCATTGTACATGCAAAAGTGACCAAAACGTGGTACCAATAAGATAATAAACATTCAATTTTGTGGTGTCATTTTAATGAATACGTTGTATATTGTAAGCTACATTGGCTGGATTCTAGAATACCTACCACACTTGAAATAGCAATTTTCTTGTTGCAATGTTTTCTTTTAGCTAAAATGTGATAAAGAATTATAAAATTTGTGCGCGGAAGCAAATATTTATATGATTTTTTACAAAAATAAAGTCAGATTTTACTAATTCTTGAAATGGATATATTTGTTAAAACATTCATATGCATACTTTAGGATCTATAGTATAGATGATTTTAAGCATTGGACATGCTTTAGGATCTATACTATGTATGGTTTTAAGCATTGGACATGCAAAAGTAAAAAAAACCATGGTACCAATTAGATAATAAACATTCAATTTTCGTGTGTCATTTTAATGAATACATTGTATATTGTAATCTACATGGGCTGGATTTTAGATTACCTACCACACTTGAAATAGCAATTTTCTTGTTGCAATGTATTTTTTAGCTAAAATATGATAAAAAATTATAAAATTCAGGCGCAGAAGCAAATATTTAGCTTTTAGCATTGGACATGCAAAAGTGACCAAAACGTACTACCAATCAGATAATAAACATTCAATTTTCGGGTGGCGTTTTAATGAATACGTTGTATATTATAAGCTTAACACCATCCATAGTATAGATCCTAAAGCATGAATATGAATGTTTTAACAAAAATATCCATTTCAAGAACAGGTAAAATCTGACTTTATTTTTGTAAAAAGTCATATAAATATTTGCTTCCTTGCCCGAAATTTATAATTCTTCATTAAAATTTTCCTAAAAGAAAACATTGCAACAAGAAAGTTGCTATTTCAATTGTGGTAGCTTAAAATATAGAACGTATTCATTAAACTTACACCTGAAAATTGAATGTTTCTTATCTGATTGGTACCACGTTTTGGTCACTTTTACATGTCCGTGCTAAAACCATCCATAGTATAGATTCTAAAGCATGAATATGAATGTTTTAACAAAAATATCCATTTGAAGTATAGGTAAAATTTCACTTAATTTTTGTAAATAATCATATAAATATTTGCTTCCGCGAACAAATTTTATAATTCTTCATCATATTTTAGCTAAAAGAAAACATTGCAATAAGAAAATTGCTATTTCAAGTGTGGTAGGTATTCCAAAATCCAGCCCAAAAAGCTTACATTATACAGCGTATTCATTAAAATGACACCCGAAAATTTAATGTTTATTATGTGATTGGGACCACGTTTTGGTTACTTTTGCATGTCCAATGCTAAAACCATCCATAGTATAGATCCTAAAGCATTAATATGAATGTTTTAACAAAAATATTGATTTCAAGAATTGTTAAAATCTGTCTTTATTTTTGTAAAAAATCATATAAATATTTGCTTCTGCGCCCGAATTTTATAATTCTTTATCATATTTTAGCTAAAAGACAACATTGCAACAAGAAAGATGCTGTTTCAAGTGTGGTAGGTATTCTAGAATCCAGCCCGTGTAGCTTACAAGATACAACGTATTCATTAAAATGACACCCGAAAATTGAATGTTTATTATCTGATTGGTACAACGTTTTGGTCACTTTTGCATGTCCAATGCTAAAACCATCCATAGTATAGATCCTAAAGCATGAATATAAATGTTTTAACAAAAATATCCATTTCAAGAATGGTAATACCTGACTTTATTTTGTAAAAAATAATATAAACATTTGCTTCCGCGCCCGAATTTAATAATTCTTTATCATATTTTAGCTAAAAGAAAATATAGCAACAAGAAAATTGCAATTTCAAGTGTGGTAGCTTAAAATATACAACGTATTCATTAAAATGACACCCGAAAATTTAATGTTTATTATTTAAATGGTTCCACGATTTAGTCACGTTTGCATGTCCAATGATTAAACCATCCATAGTATAGATCCTAAAGCATGAATATGAATGTTTTAACAAAAATATCCATTTCAAGAATTGTTAAAATCTGACTATATATTTGTAAAAAATCATATAAATATTTGCTTCTGCGTCCGAATTTTATAATTCTTTATCATATTTTAGCTAAAAGACAACATTGCAACAAGAAAGATGCTGTTTCAAGTGTGGTAGGTATTCTAGAATCCAGCCCGTGTAGCTTACAATATACAACGTATTCATTATAATGACACACGAAAATTAAATGTTTATTATATGACTGGTACCACGTTTTGGTCACTGTTGCATGTCCAATGCTTAAAACCATCCATAGTATGGATCCTAAAGCATGAATATGAATTTTTTAACAAAAATATCCATTTCAAGAATAGGTAAGATCTGACCTTATTTTTTTTAAAAATCATATAAATATTTGCTTCCGCGCCCGAATGTTATAATTCTTCATCATATTATAGCTAAAAGAAAACATTGCAACAAGATAATTGCTATTTCAATTATGGTAGGTGTTCTAGAATCCAGCCCATGTAGCTTACAATATAGAACGTATTCATTAAAATGACAACCGAAAATTCAATGTTTATTATCTGAGTGGTACCACGTTTTAGTAACTTTTGCATATCCAATGCTTAAAACCATGCATAGTATATATCCTAAAGCATGAATATGAAAGTTTTAACAAAAATATCCATTTCAAGAATACGTAAAATCTGACTTTATTTTTGTAAAAAATCATATAAATATTTGCTTCCGCGCCCGAATTTTATAATTCTTCATAATATTTTAAATAAAAGAAAACATTGCAACAAGAAAATTGCTATTTCAAGCGTGGTCGGTATTCTAAAATCCAGCCCATGTAGGCAGCTTACAATATAGAATGTATTCATTAAAATGACACCCGAATATTGAATGTTTATTATCTGATTAGTAACACGTTTTAGTATCTTTTGCATATCCAATGCTTAAAACCATCTATAGTATAGATCCTAAAGCTTGAATATGAATGTTTCAACAAAAATATCCATTTCAAGAATAGGTAAAATCTGACTTTATTTTTGTAAAAAATCATATAAATATTTGCTTCCGCGCCCGAATTTTATAATTCTTCATCATATTTTAGCTAAAAGAAAACATTGCAACAAAAAAATTGCTATTTCAAGTGTGGTAGGTATTATAGAATCCAGCCCATGTAGTTTACAATATAGAACGTATTCATTAAAATGACACTCGAATATTGAATGTTTATTATCTGATTGGTGCCACGTTTTGGTCACTTTTGCATGTCCAATGCTAAAACAATCCATAGTATAGATCCTAAAGCATGAATATGAATGTTTTAACAAAAATATCCATTTGAAGAATATGTAAAATCTAACTTTATTTTTGTAAAAAATCATATATATATATATATATATATATATATATATATATATATATATATATATATATATATATTTGCTTTCGCGCCCGAATTTTATAATTCTTCATCATATTTTAGCTAAAAGAAAACATTGCAACAAAAAAATTGCTATTTCAAGTGTGGTAGGTATTATAGAATCCAGCCCATGTAGCTTAAAATGTAGAACGTATTCATTAAAATGACACTCGAATATTGAATGTTTATTATCTGATTGGTACCATGTTTTGGTTACATTTGCATGTCCAATGCTAAAACAATTTATACTATAGATCCTAAAGTATGAATATGAATGTTTTAACAAAAATATCCATTTCAAAAACAGGTAAAATCTGACTTTATTTTTGTACAAAATCATATAAATATTTGCTTCCGCGCCCGAATTTTATAATTCTTCATCATATTTTAGCTAAAGAAAAACATTGCAACAAGAAAATTGCTATTTCAATTGTGGTAGGTATTCTAGAATCCAGCCTATGTAGCTTACAATATACAACGTATTCATTAAAGTGAGAACCGAAAAGTGAATCTTTATTATCTGATTGGTACCATGTTTTGGTTACTTTTGCATCTCCGATGCTTAAAACCATCTATAGTATAGATCCTAAAGCATGAATATGAATTTTTTAACAAAAATATCCATTTCAAGAATAGGTAAGATCTGACCTTATTTTTTTTAAAAATCATATAAATATTTGCTTCCGCGCCCGAATGTTATAATTCTTCATCATATTATAGCTAAAAGAAAACATTGCAACAAGATAATTGCTATTTCAATTATGGTAGGTATTCCAGAATCCAGCCCATGTAGCTTACAATATACAACGTTTTTATTAAAATGACAAACGAAAATTGAATGTTTATTATCTGATTGAAACCACGTTTTGGTCACTTTTACATGTCCCATGCTAAAACCATTCATAGTATAGATCCTAAAGTACGAATATGAATGTTTTAACAAAAATATCCATTTCAAGAAAAGGTAAAATCTGACTTTTTTTTGTAAAAAATCATATAAATATCTGCTTCCGCGCCCGAATTTTATAATTCTTTATCATATTTCAGCTAAATAAAACATTGCAACAAGAAAATTGTTATTTCAAGTGTGTTAGGTATTCTAGAATCCAGCCCATGTAGCTTACAATATACAACGTATTCATTAAAATGACAACCGAAAATTGAATGTTTATTATCTTATTGGTAACACGTTTTAGTAACTTTTGCATATCCAATGCTTAAAACCATTTGTACTATAGACCCTAAAGCATGAATATGAATGTTTTAACAAAAATATCCATTTCAAGAATAGGTAAAATCTGACTTTATTTTTGTACGAAATCATATAAATATATGCATCCGCGCCTGAATTTTATAATTATTTATCATATTTTAGCTAAAAGAAAACATTGCAACAATAAAATTGCTATTTCAAGTGTGGCAGGTATTCTAGAATTCAGCTCGTGTAGCTTACAATATACAATGTATTCATAGAAATGACACCCGAAAATTGAATGTTTATTATCTTATTGGTAACACGTTTTGGTCACTTTTGCATGTTTAATGCTAAAACCATCCATAGTATAGATCCTAAAGCATGAATATGAATGTTTTAACAAAAATATCCATTTCAAGAATAGGTAAAATCTGACTTTATTTTTGTAAAAAATCATATAAATATTTGCTTTCCCGCCCGAATTTTATAATTCTTTATCATATTTTAGCTAAAAGACAACATTGCAACAAGAAAATTGCTATTTCAAGTGTGGTAGGTATTCCAGAATCCAGCCCATGTAGCTTACAATATACAACGTTTTTATTAAAATGACAAACGAAAATTGAATGTTTATTATCTGATTGGTACCAAGTTTTGGTCACTTTTGCATGTCCAATGCTAACACCATTTGTACTATAAACCCTAAAGCATGAATATGAATGTTTTAACAAAAATATCCATTTCAAGTATAGGTAAAATCTGACTTTATTTTTGTTTGAAATCATATAAATATATGCTTCCGCGCCTGAATTTTATAATTATTTATCATATTTTAGCTAAAAGAAAACATTGCAACAAGAAAATTGCTATTTCAAATGTGGCAGGTATTCTAGAATTCAGCTCATGTAGCTTACAATATACAACGTATTCATTGAAATGACACCCGAAAATTGAATGTTTATTATCTTATTGGTAACACGTTTTGGTCACTTTTGCATGTTTAATGCTAAAACCATCCATAGTATAGATCCTAAAGCATGAATATAAATGTTTTAACAAAAATATCCATTTCAAGAATAGGTAAAATCTGACTTTATTTTTGTAAAAAATCATATAAATAATTGCTTCCGCGCCCGAATTTTATAATTCTTCATCATATTTTAGCTAAAAGAAAACATTGCAACAAGAAAATTGCTATTTCAAGTGTGGTAGGTATTCTTGAATCCAGTCCATGTAGCTTACAATATAAAACGTATTCATTAAAATGACAACCGAAAATTCAATGTTTATTATCTGAGTGGTACCACGTTTTAGTAACTTTTGCATATCCAATGCTTAAAACCATGCATAGTATATATCCTAAAGCATGAATATGAAAGTTTTAACAAAAATATCCATTTCAAGAATACGTAAAATCTGACTTTATTTTTGTAAAAAATCATATAAATATTTGCTTCCGCGCCCGAATTTTATAATTCTTCATAATATTTTAAATAAAAGAAAACATTGCAACAAGAAAATTGCTATTTCAAGTGTGGTAGGTATTCTAAAATCCAGCCCATGTAGGCAGCTTACAATATAGAATGTATTCATTAAAATGACACCCGAATATTGAATGTTTATTATCTGATTAGTAACACGTTTTAGTATCTTTTGCATATCCAATGCTTAAAACCATCCATAGTATAGATCCTAAAGCTTGAATATGAATGTTTCAACAAAAATATCCATTTCAAGAATAGGTAAAATCTGACTTTATTTTTGTAAAAAATCATATAAATATTTGCTTCCGCGCCCGAATTTTATAATTCTTCATCATATTTTAGCTAAAAGAAAACATTGCAACAAAAAAATTGCTATTTCAAGTGTGGTAGGTATTATAGAATCCAGCCCATGTAGTTTACAATATAGAACGTATTCATTAAAATGACACTCGAATATTGAATGTTTATTATCTGATTGGTGCCACGTTTTGGTCACTTTTGCATGTCCAATGCTAAAACAATCCATAGTATAGATCCTAAAGCATGAATATGAATGTTTTAACAAAAATATCCATTTGAAGAATATGTAAAATCTAACTTTATTTTTGTAAAAAATCATATATATATATATATATATATATATATATATATATATATATATATTTGCTTTCGCGCCCGAATTTTATAATTCTTCATCATATTTTAGCTAAAAGAAAACATTGCAACAAAAAAATTGCTATTTCAAGTGTGGTAGGTATTATAGAATCCAGCCCATGTAGCTTAAAATGTAGAACGTATTCATTAAAATGACACTCGAATATTGAATGTTTATTATCTGATTGGTACCATGTTTTGGTTACATTTGCATGTCCAATGCTAAAACAATTTATACTATAGATCCTAAAGTATGAATATGAATGTTTTAACAAAAATATCCATTTCAAAAACAGGTAAAATCTGACTTTATTTTTGTACAAAATCATATAAATATTTGCTTCCGCGCCCGAATTTTATAATTCTTCATCATATTTTAGCTAAAGAAAAACATTGCAACAAGAAAATTGCTATTTCAATTGTGGTAGGTATTCTAGAATCCAGCCTATGTAGCTTACAATATACAACGTATTCATTAAAGTGAGAACCGAAAAGTGAATCTTTATTATCTGATTGGTACCATGTTTTGGTTACTTTTGCATCTCCGATGCTTAAAACCATCTATAGTATAGATCCTAAAGCATGAATATGAATTTTTTAACAAAAATATCCATTTCAAGAATAGGTAAGATCTGACCTTATTTTTTTAAAAATCATATAAATATTTGCTTCCGCGCCCGAATGTTATAATTCTTCATCATATTATAGCTAAAAGAAAACATTGCAACAAGATAATTGCTATTTCAATTATGGTAGGTATTCCAGAATCCAGCCCATGTAGCTTACAATATACAACGTTTTTATTAAAATGACAAACGAAAATTGAATGTTTATTATCTGATTGAAACCACGTTTTGGTCACTTTTACATGTCCAATGCTAAAACCATTCATAGTATAGATCCTAAAGTACGAATATGAATGTTTTAACAAAAATATCCATTTCAAGAAAAGGTAAAATCTGACTTTTTTTTGTAAAAAATCATATAAATATCTGCTTCCGCGCCCGAATTTTATAATTCTTTATCATATTTCAGCTAAATAAAACATTGCAACAAGAAAATTGTTATTTCAAGTGTGTTAGGTATTCTAGAATCCAGCCCATGTAGCTTACAATATACAACGTATTCATTAAAATGACAACCGAAAATTGAATGTTTATTATCTTATTGGTAACACGTTTTAGTAACTTTTGCATATCCAATGCTTAAAACCATTTGTACTATAGACCCTAAAGCATGAATATGAATGTTTTAACAAAAATATCCATTTCAAGAATAGGTAAAATCTGACTTTATTTTTGTACGAAATCATATAAATATATGCATCCGCGTCTGAATTTTATAATTATTTATCATATTTTAGCTAAAAGAAAACATTGCAACAATAAAATTGCTATTTCAAGTGTGGCAGGTATTCTAGAATTCAGCTCGTGTAGCTTACAATATACAATGTATTCATAGAAATGACACCCGAAAATTGAATGTTTATTATCTTATTGGTAACACGTTTTGGTCACTTTTGCATGTTTAATGCTAAAACCATCCATAGTATAGATCCTAAAGCATGAATATAAATGTTTTAACAAAAATATCCATTTCAAGAATAGGTAACATATGACTTTTTTTGTAAGAAATCATATAAATATTTGCTTCCGCGCCCGAATTTTTTAATTCTCTATTATAATATAGCTAAAAGAAAACATTGCAACAAGAAAATTGCTATTTCAAGAGTGGTAGATATTCCAGAATCCAGCCCATGTGGCTTACAATATACAACGTATTCATTAAAAAGACACCCGAAAATTGAATGTTTATTATCTGATTGGTACTACGATTTGGTCACTTTTGATTGTCTAATGCTTAAACCATCCATTGTATAGATCCTAAAGCAAAAATATAAATGTTTTAACAAAATTATCCGTTTCATGAATAGGTAACATTTGACTTTTTTTGTAAGAAATCATATAAATATTTGTTTCCGCGCCCGAATTTTATAAATCTTTATTGTATTATAGCTAAAAGAAAACATAGCAACAAGAAAATTGCTATTTCAAGAGTGGTATATATTCCAGAATCCAGCCCATGTAGCTTACAATATACAACGTATTCATTATAATGACTCCCGACATTTGAATGTTTAATATCTTATTGGTACCTCGTTTTGGTCACTTTTGCATGTACAATGCTAAATCCATCCATAGTATAGATCCTAAAGCATGAATATAAATGTTTAAGCAAAAATATCCATTTCAAGTATAGATAACATCTGACTTTTTTTGTAAAAAATCATATAAATATTTGCTTCCGCGCCCGAATTTTATAATTCTTTATCATATTTTAGCTAAAAGAAAACATTGCAAGAAGCAAATTACTATTTCAAGTGTGGTAGGTATTCTAGAATCCAGCCTATGTAACTTACAATATACAACGTATTCATTAAAATGACACCTGAAAATTGTATGTTTATTATCTTATTGGTACCACGTTTCGGTCACTTTTGCATGTCCAATGCTAAAACCATCCATAGTATAGATCCTAAAGCATGAATATGAATGTTTTAACAAAACTATCCATTTCAAGAATAGGTAAAATCTGACTTTATTTTTGTAAAAAATCATATTAATATTTGCTTCCGCGTCTGAATTTTATAATTCTTTATCATATTTTAGCTAAAAGAAAACATTGCAACAAGAAAATTGCTATTTCAAATGCGGCAGGTATTCTAGAATTCAGCTCATGTAGCTTACAATATATAACGTATTCATTGAAATGACACCTAAAAATTGAATGTTTATTATCTTATTGGTAACACGTTTTGGTCACTTTTGCATGTTTAATGCTAAAACCATCCATAGTATACATCCTAAAGCATGAATATAAATGTTTTAACAAAAATATCCATTTCAAGAATAGGTAAAATCTGACTTTATTTTTGTAAAAAATCATATAAATAATTGCTTCCGCGCCCGAATTTTATAATTCTTCATCATATTTTAGCTAAAAGAAAACATTGCAACAAGAAAATTGCTATTTCAAGTGTGGTAGGTATTCTTGAATCCAGTCCATGTAGCTTACAATATACAACGTATTCATTAAAATGACACCCGAAAATTGAATATTTATTATCTGATTGGTACCACGATTTGGTCACTTTTGAATGTCTAATGCTTAAACCATCCATAGTATAGATCCTAAAGCATGAATATAAATGTTTTAACAAAAATATCCATTTCAAGAATAGGTAACATATGACTTTTTTTGTAAGAAATCATATAAATATTTGCTTCCGCGCCCGAATTTTTTAATTCTTTATTATAATATAGCTAAAAGAAAACATTGCAACAAGAAAATTGCTATTTCAAGAGTGGTAGATATTCCAGAATCCAGCCCATGTGGCTTACAATATACAACGTATTCATTAAAAAGACACCCGAAAATTGAATGTTTATTATCTGATTGGTACTACGATTTGGTCACTTTTGATTGTCTAATGCTTAAACCATCCATAGTATAGATCCTAAAGCAAAAATATAAATGTTTTAACAAAATTATCCGTTTCATGAATAGGTAACATCTGACTTTTTTTGTAAGAAATCATATAAATATTTGTTTCCGCGCCCGAATTTTATAAATCTTTATTGTATTATAGCTAAAAGAAAACATAGCAACAAGAAAATTGCTATTTCAAGAGTGGTATATATTCCAGAATCCAGCCCATGTAGCTTACAATATACAACGTATTCATTATAATGACTCCCGACAATTGAATGTTTAATATCTTATTGGTACCTCGTTTTGGTCACTTTTGCATGTACAATGCTAAATCCATCCATAGTATAGATCCAAAAGCTTGAATTTAAATGTTTAAACAAAAATATCCATTTCAAGAATAGATACCATCTGACTTTTTTTGTAAAAAATCATATAAATATTTGCTTCCGCGCCCGAATTTTATAATTCTTCATCATATTTTAGCTAAAAGAAAACATTGCAAGAAGCAAATTGCTATTTCAAGTGTGGTAGGTATTCTAGAATCCAGCCCATGTAGCTTACAATATACAACGTATTTATTAAAATGACACCCGAAAATTGAATGTTTATTATCTGATTGGTACCACGTTTCAGTAACTTTTGCATGTCCAATGCTAAAACCATCCATAGTATAGATCCTAAAGCATGAATATGAATGTTTTAACAAAAATATCCATTTCAAGAATAGGTAATCTGACATTATTTTTGTAAAAAATCATATAAATACTTGTTTCCTCGCCCGAATTTTATAATTATTTATCATATTTTACCTAAAGGAAAACATTGCAACAAGATAATTGCTATTTCAAGTGTGGTAGGTATTCCAGAATCCAGCCCATGTAGCTTACAATATACAACGTATTTATTAAAATGACACCCGAAAATTGAATGTTTATTATCTAATTGGTACCACGTTTTGATCACTTTTGCATGTCCAATGCTAAAACCATCCATAGGATAGATCCTAAAGGATGAATATGAATATTTTGACAAAAATATCCATTTCAAGAATAGGTAAAATCTGACTTTATTTTTGTAAAAAACATATAAATACATGCTTCCGCGCCCAAATTTTATAATTCTTCATCATATTTTAGCTAAAAGAAAACATTGCAAAATATTGCTATTTCAAGTGTGGTAGGTATTCTAGAATCCAGCCCATGTAGCTTACAATATACAACGTATTTATTAAAATGACACCCGAAAATTGAATGTTTATTATCTGATTGGTACCACGTTTCAGTAACTTTTGCATGTCCAATGCTAAAACCATCCATAGTATAGATCCTAAAGCATGAATATGAATGTTTTAACAAAAATATCCATTTCAAGAATAGGTAATCTGACATTATTTTTGTAAAAAATCATATAAATACTTGTTTCCTCGCCCGAATTTTATAATTATTTATCATATTTTACCTAAAGGAAAACATTGCAACAAGATAATTGCTATTTCAAGTGTGGTAGGTATTCCAGAATCCAGCCCATGTAGCTTACAATATACAACGTATTTATTAAAATGACACCCGAAAATTGAATGTTTATTATCTAATTGGTACCACGTTTTGATCACTTTTGCATGTCCAATGCTAAAACCATCCATAGGATAGATCCTAAAGGATGAATATGAATATTTTGACAAAAATATCCATTTCAAGAATAGGTAAAATCTGACTTTATTTTTGTACAAATCATATAAATATTTGCTTTCGCACCCAAATATTATAAATCTGCATTATATTATAGCTAAAAGAAAACATTGCAACAAGAAAATTGTTTTTTCAAATGTGGTAAGTATTCTAGAATCCAGCCCACGTAGCTTACAATATACAACGTATTCATTATAATAACACCCGATAATTGAATGTTTATTATATAATTGGTACCACGTTTTGGTCACTTTTGCATGTCCAATGATAAAACCATCCATAATATAGATCCTAAAGCATGAATATGAATAAAATAATTAAAACACTGTTCCTTTTCTTCACTGAGTTTATTTTAACAAGATGTACATTTCGACTACACTGTAGTCATCTTCAGTTGTACAATACACAAATTATTGAATCACATACTATTTATATAAATCTAAGTGTCTTAACTAATGAATTTAAGGAGGGGGTTACATAGTGGGGAGAGATCTGTGTTTAGTAATTTGTGTTTATATTTTTTCATGGAAATGACTTCAAAAGTATTTAAATTCTGGTCTTTACTGATTTTTTCACATTTTACATCATCAATGTTGAATTTATATTCTGTATTATGGGTGTGTAGGGCTATGGCTGAATTAAAAATATTTTTACATTTTGTGTGGTACATATGTTCCTTATATCTAGTTCCTATTTTACGTTTTGTTTGTCCTATATAAAGAAGTTCACATGTTTTACAAGTAATGGAGTAAATACCGGAGCATTCTAATTCACTGGATTTTTCTAAATTAATATTAAGGATGTTTTTGGTAGATTTTTTGTTACTGAAAGCAAGGATTAGAATTAATTTTTTAAATAAATTGGAAAATTTGTTTTCTGTGTTGTTGTTGAAGGTGAATTTGCAATATGTTTTAGTGGTTTTGGTCTCTTTAAAGGTAGTATTTTGTCCCATTATTTGTTTGAATTCCTGTTTTTTAATTAGGTTGTGGATGATTCTTGGATTATATCCATTGGTTTTAGCGACGTGTAATATGTAGTTTCGTTCCTTTTGGAAATTGGCTGGGCTGAGGTGTATATTAAACAACCTATGTATAAAGCTTTGGAAAACTGAAATTTTGTATTTAAAAGAAGTGTGAGAAGAAGTATGTATGTAGTTATCGGTGTTTGTGGGTTTCCTGTAAATGTCAAAAGCTATTCTATTTTCCTTGCGAGTTAGTTTTAAGTCTAAGATTCTACATTGATGATGTAAAATGTGAAAAAATCAGTAAAGACCAGAATTTAAATACTTTTCAAGCCATTTGCATGAAAAAATATAAACACAAATTACTAAACACAGATCTCTCCCCACTATGTAACCCCCTCCTTAAATTCATTAGTTAAGACACTTAGATTTATATAAATAGTATGTGATTCAATAATTTGTGTATTGTACAACTGAAGATGACTACAGTGTAGTCGAAATGTACATCTTGTTAAAATAAACTCAGTGAAGAAAAGGAACAGTGTTTTAATTATTTTATTGATTTCCTTCACTGTATCTCAACACAGAACTAATCAATATGAATGTTTTAACAAAAATATCCATTTCAAGAATAGGTAAAATGTGACTTTATTTTTGTAAAAAATCATGAAAATATTTCCTTCCGCGCTTGAATTTTATAATTCTTCATCATATTTTAGCTAAAAGAAAACATTGCAACAAGAAAATTGCTATTTCAAGTGTGGTATATATTCTAGAATCTAGCCTATGTAGCTTACAATATAGAACGTATTCATGAAAATGACACCCGAAAGTTGAATGTTTATTATCTAATTGGTACCACGTTTTGGTAACTTTTGCATGTCCAATGCTAAAACCATCCAAAGTATAGATCCTAAACCATGAATATGAATGTTTTCACAAAAATATCGTTTTCAAGAATAGAAAATATCAGACTTTATTTTTGTAAAAAATCATATAAATATTTGCTTCCGCGCACAATTTTTATAATTATTTATCATATTTTAGCTAAAAGAAAACATTGCAACAAGAAAATTGCTATTTCAAGTGTGGTAGGTATTCCAGAATCTAGCCCATGTAGCTTACAATATACAACGTATTTATTAAAATGACACCCGAAAATTGAATGTTTATTATCTGATTGGTACCACGTTTTGGTCACTTTTGCATGTCCAATGCTAAAACCATCCATAGTATAGATCCTAAAGCATGAATATGAATGTTTTAACAAAAATATCCATTTCAAGAATAGGTAAAATCTGACTTTATTTTTGTAAAAATTCTTATATAAATTATGTTAGATCCCATCCCTTATTGCATCATACTCTAAGTAACTTTCCATTGCTGAGTAAGCATATGGAATCGGGTGTCAACTTCATGCTGTAAAACTGTAAAACAGATTAGATTGTGTAGAGACACAGTAGAATAAAGATCTGTATAACTTAGCCTGTACTTTAACATTTATTAATTTAATAAATCTTTTTTAAAAACTTAAATCTACGGTTCGTTGATTTAATTGGCGCAGTCGCTGTAGGATGCTCAAAAGGCTTTAACTCCGAAGTTTCTCAAATTTGAGATCCCAATTCGTTAAAGAGTTATAGACGTCACTGTCAAGTGTTTAACGCGGCATCAAAGAATCTACACGTTCCCAGAGTGTTCAAGAAATCCGAAATCTCACGACATCAATTATTTGTGAGATCAATTCGTTTACGATTTCACACCTCGAAAAGTGGAACCAGAATTCAAAATACATCAGGCTATCAGATCCTCTACCCAACCTCCGGCGAAGACAGGCAAATCATATCGTCGTCAATCCCGAGACCGTCTCCAGGAGCAGAACGCCCACACACAGACCACGTCTCAACACCCACCTGAGCGGACATCAGGATCCATCCAATCTACGTCCAGAGGACCATGAAGCTGGCCATCATAAATCTTGCCATAATCTTGTAAGTTAGAATTTTCTTACTCACCACATAACCTTGCAAGATCAAATATTAAATTTTGTATCCCAACAAATCACATAATTCTAATTACCTACTAATCTAGATATATCGATTTTAAGATTAACATAATATTTGTAAGCCATGTCGACCCCAAATCCAATCCTTCCAGCCACATTAACACCACTCCCTAAAATTCCTACCGAGATCAAAGATCTACTAGATATCATCCCAGAATACGATGGGAGTACCGGAACATTACCACATTTCATCACTATCTGCGATGAAATACTAGGTATTATCGAAAACCAAACTTTATCGACAGTTGTCAAAAGAATAATATTACATACAATCAGAAAAAAAATTATAAGAGACGCGAACACAAAAATTGCTACAAAAACTTACACAGATTGGAAAAGTTTAAGATCCCTACTAGTAGAAGAATACGGAGATAAAAGAAATGAAATTCATTTCTTAACTGAATTATCACATTTCGAACAAAAAACTAATGAGGATATTTTCACATATTTTGAGAAATATGAAGATATCTTTAACAGAATGATGAGTTTATTAAAATTAAATTTTGGCGTTGGTTTTGAAAATTTAAGTATATTCATGTCAAGTTATGCATCTCATAATTTTATAATAAATTGTAAGGAACCTTACAGAAGCCAATTAGCGGCCAGAAACCCTAGAACATTAACAGATGTTCAAAATTTAATAAAGAACGATTTTCAATACTTACATACAAACATGAACAAGCAAACACCACCCAAACCAAAAGTAAATGTTCCAACCCCTCAATATAAAACTTATACCCACAATCCTAATCAACATCGATCTCCATTGCATAAACATCCGTATTCAAACAACTTTCCTAGCCAACCCATTCAAGTCAGACCTAAACAAAACTACCCTCAACCCATGTCTATAAGTACAAATTCATTCCGACCTCAATTAAAAAGACAACGCGAAGACATGAACTTATTAGATAAACCCTCCGGATCAAACGACGAAACAGAAACCGAATTTCAAGAAAATTCAGACGACATTGTAATCCTCGAAAACTTTGATGAATCAGAACAAGGTAACGAAAATTTTCTCATAGAGCCTGTAGAAAATTTGAATCCCTAGCAAATTATACTTCTAATCTGCCTTTCATTCAATTCAAAAATTGTAGAGTATTAATTGACACCGGATCATCCGCAAATTTTATTAGTGAAAAATTTGTCATGGAAAATAAAAACAAATTTAAAATATTCCACGAACATTTCGAAATTCAAACGGCAAATGCTATTTCTCACGGTAATTGTTACAGTTTTGTCGAGTTATTTAATAAAAAATTAAAATGTTTTATCTATGAATTCCATAAAGACTTTAACATCGTTATAGGCAATTCCGGTTTAAAATTATTAAATGCAAAAATAGATTACTCTAACGAATCAATAAGACTACAAAATAAACATAAATTTAATTTTAACTATTTTCATAAGAATAAACTAGAATTAAACATTCACGAAATTTCCGATAAACTAAATCTGAGAACCGATCACCTTAACGATATTGAAAAAAATGAAATAAACAAACTAATAAAAGAATTCGAAGATCTAACCATACCCGACGATCAAAATTTGACATTTACGAACAAAATAAAACATAAAATTATCACAACTGACGAGACTCCCGTATATCAAAGATCTTATAAATACCCGTTCATCTACAAAGACGAAGTAAATTCCCAAATTAATCAATTATTAGACCAAAATATTATAAGACATTCATATTCGCCATGGAGTAGTCCAATATGGGTTGTACCCAAAAAACAGGATGCTTCTGGTAAGCAAAAATTTCGCGTAGTTATCGATTATCGAAAACTTAACGCCAAAACAGTCGATGATAAGTTTCCAATTCCCGATATTACCGAAATATTGGACAAATTGGGGAAATCTACTTATTTTACGACAATCGACCTGAAAAGCGGGTTCCATCAAATTGAGATGGATTCAAATTCAATTGAAAAAACTGCTTTTTCTACGGACCAGGGTCATTTTGAATTTCTCAGAATGCCCTTCGGCTTGAAAAATGCCCCGAGTACCTTCCAAAGGCTTATGAACTTTGTACTTAAAGATCTTGTGAATAAAATCTGCTTCGTATATCTAGACGATATCATAATCTTAGGAACATCGTTACAAGAGCATGTGAACAACATTAAACTTGTCTTCCAGAGATTACGCGAAGCAAATCTCAAGTTACAACTTGATAAAAGCGAATTCCTTCGAAAAGAAGTCGCTTATCTCGGTCACCTAATTACAACTGAAGGTATTCGACCAAATCCCGACAAAATAGAAATTATTAAAAAATTTACCATCCCAAAAACACAAAAAGAAATAAAACAATTTTTAGGCCTACTCGGATATTACCGTCGTTTTATTCACGACTTTGCTAAATTAACTAAACCTTTTACTAAATGTCTCAAGAAAAACGCGAAAATAAATTTAGACGATAAAGAATATATTCAATGCTTCGAAAAATGCAAATTATTACTTTCAAATTCCCCTATACTTCAATATCCCGATTTTTCCGAACCATTTCGATTAACTACGGACGCTTCAGACTATGCAATAGGAGCGGTACTCTCTCAAAAAATCGAGGGAAAAGACCTACCTATAGCATATGCTAGTACGACGCTCAACGAACACGAAATCAATTACGCCACTATCGAAAAAGAAATGCTAGCTATCATCTGGGCAGTTAAACATTTTCATCCATATTTATATGGAAAGAAATTTCATATAATAACAGACCACAAACCATTGACCTGGCTCAATAGTCTGAAAGAACCTAATCAAAAAATCATAAGATGGAAATTAAAATTATCGGAATATAATTACGAAGTAGAATATAAACAAGGCAAAGAAAATTATGTCGCGGACTATCTATCTAGAATCCCAAAATCATTCGAAATAAATTATAAAAATTCTGACATCTTTAATCACACTGAACCCATAGTACACTGTATATCTCAAGACTTTAAAATGAGCCAAGGCTTCGCCAAACAAATTAACGAAAGGTTTCAAACAACTAATAATTTAGAGAAAGTTAGTATAAAAAGGGATATAGCTATCCAAATGTCTCCTAGATTGATAATTCATTTAATCACTAAAAAGAAATATTATGATGAACCAACACTTGAAGATATACAAAATTGTTTAAAACAATTAAGAGATTACTTGACACAAAACAAAATTAATTCTATTAATATGCCAAAAATCGCATCAGGATTAGATAACCAAAATTGGAGTAATATAGAAAAACTACTAAAAGAAATATTTAAAAATACAAACATTCAAATAAACGTATTCATTTTGAAAAATGTTGAACACTACACTAGTTCTGTTATCGCGGAAAAGGACACCGACAGTTACACACACACTCAAAACTCAGATAACGAATCACCGATTAACGGACTATCTTATATACACGACCCTATAAATTTCGGCAAAAACCAAATCGTATTTAAAGAAACAAATTCAAAAAGCACATTAGAGTTAAAAAAATTATTTGGACACGATAAACAAAGAATGTACATGTATATTAACAAAATAAATTCTCGAGACACATTACTAAAATTTATTAAAGAATATCTCGCTCCCGGTATAAAATATCACTGTATAGTACCAGAAACATTAAGATCAATGTTAAATAGTATCCTGAAAGTATACTTCCAACCTGGTACATACCAATTAATATGTTGCAAAACCCAACTAAATGACGTTGAATCACCCGATGAACAACAAGAACTAATCCAAAATTATCATAATGGCAAAACAAACCATCGTGGCATAGTAGAGACTTATAAAAAACTTTAAAATAATTACTATTGGCCAAACATGCAACTAGCTGTTTCAAAATTTATAAACAATTGTGATACTTGTCAAGAAAATAAATACGAAAGAAACCCACTCAAAGCCCCCTTCATTAAAACACCAACCGCCTCAAAACCACTAGAGATTATTCATATCGATATACTCTCCCTAAAGAAACACAAATTTTTGACAATTATTGATAGCTTCTCTAAACATGCTCAAATTTATCATCTACCCGAAACAAACACAATTACTGTAGTCCAAAAATTAATTAAATATTTCTCAATATTTGGACATCCTAAATTAATAATCTCGGACAATGGATTGCAATTTAACAACCAACTAATTTTAAATTTCCTATCCACGAAAAACATTCGCATACATCTAATAAGCGTAAACAATCCAAAGAGCAACGGCAATATTGAAAGATTCCATTCGACTATTGTGGAACACATGCGAATCTTAGAACAAAATAAAGATTTCAAAGATTTAAACATCAGCAGCAAAACTCGATATGCCTTACAAGCTTACAACCAAACCATCCACTCAGTAACTAAAAGAACCCCAAACGAAATTCTTTTTGGCCATTTCAACGAATCACAAGAAGAAACTTCCCCTGAAATAATAACAGACAATTACATACAAACACACAAAGACATAATGAACAAAATCTACAGTGAAACCAAAATCCTATTAGACAAAAACAAAACAAAATACGCAACTTCACAAGTGGACACGTGTAAATTTCCCGAAAAAGCTTACGAAAAACAAGCAAAACGCAACTCGGGTAAAATTGAAAAACCGCGCTATAAACAACAAAAAGTTCAAACTTACAATAAAAATAGAGCCCAAATTATTACAGATAAAAATAAAAAAATAAAAGTTGATAATCTAAAACCATATCGTAAATTTACAGAGCCATACGATCCTGCATTGCCGTCAACATCCGGGACGAAAGAGAAAATCCCGGAATAAACATCTTAAAATTAGGTGACGCCCTCATATCCAATAATAATAAGTTTATTTATATAAACCTTAAACTTAACAAAATTAAAGAAGCATATAATAATCTTACCCTACATTATATTAAAATTAAACTAGAAATTAATAATAAATATAGTAGCAGTAATTACGTAGTAGAAATAAATAATAATCTTGTAATATTAGAAAACTTCTTAGATATAGTTAATAATAAAATACAGGTCTTATTTCATGATAATGATAAAGTAAAACGAGGAATAGCAAACGGACTAGGTTTTATTATTAAAACAATAACAGGTAATTTAGATTCTTCTGACCAAGAAAAGTACGACAATGCTTTAAAATTAATAAACGAAAATGAAAATATTCTAAAAGAAAACATAAATCAAGCAATTATTTCTAATCAAAATATTTCCAAATACTTCAATAAACAAGTCGACAAAATCAATAAAAATAACAAACTAATACAAGATAAAATTAATAACTTAGAAGATAGCATTGGCAAAATCATAGACGTAATGGGAGATAAACTCTACATCGAGAACATTATCACACAATTAATGTTTACGTCTGCAAATTTAATAAGCATCATGAATGAAGTCGAAACAACCTTCGCGTTCTGTGAAACAAATACACTGTATTTTGGAATATTATCTAGAGAAGATATAAAATCAGAAATTTCTAAATTGTTACCAAATGACCTTAAAAACCTCATATTGAACAATTGGCAAAACCAACAATTAATTAAAGTTTACTGTAAATATGAAAAATTCAAATTAGAACTGATAATAGACGTTCCCATTCCTTTGTTGCAAACAGAACTCCTGCAAATCACCCCTATACCCACTATGCACAACAATACATTTGTAACACTCAATGTAAAACAAGGATACTACTCTAACTCTAATACACAGATCAACCACTTGAATAAATGTACTCTTGTAGAAAAGAAACGTTATATTTGTACTCAAGATAACTCCGTTCCCGATAAATGCGTACAAAACTTGTATTTTAATAAGAATGCTGATAATTGTAATTATGTAAACTTACTAAATCATAACGAAATAATCCCCATTCCTAATTCTAATATTGTATATTTATACCTACCAATTAAGGAATTAATGAATATAGAATGTGACGATGAAATACAAGATAAAGAACTCTCTGGAATTTATTCTATACGAAACTGTTCAATCAATAAACAAAAACTTCACAAAACTATTAATTATGACAAAATAATCAATTTGAAAATCGAAAACAATAAACAAAAAATAATATTTAATAAAACCTTAAATATAAGAAATTTAGAAACTATAAAGATTCCAAATCAACAAATTACCCATTTAAAACAAATTCATAAATCAGAATCACATTCCGTATTCTACGATGTATTATTGTATTCACTATTTGTAATTGGTGCAATAATGGTCATCATCAAGATTTATTCGGCAATTGCAACTAGAAAACTACTAGTAAAACAAAATCTTAACAAAAATCAAATTAACGAAACAATACCTATTGAAGAACCAACAGGTATTCTTTCGTCTTAACGGGGGAGGAATTATGTTAGATCCCATCCCTTATTGCATCATACTCTAAGTAACTTTCCATTGCTGAGTAAGCATATGGAATCGGGTGTCAACCCCATGCTGTAAAACTGTAAAACAGATTAGATTGTGTAGAGACACAGTAGAATAAAGATCTGTATAACTTAGCCTGTACTTTAACATTTATTAATTTAATAAATCTTTTTTAAAAACTTAAATCTACGGTTCGTTGATTTAATTTATATATTTCCTTTTGCGCCCGAATTTTATAATTCTTTATCATATTTTAGCTAAACGAAAACATTGCAACTAGAAGATTGCTATTTCAAGTGTGGTAGGTATTCTAGAATCCAGCCAATGTAGCTTACAATATATATCGTATTCGTTAAAATGTCACCCGAAAATTGAATGTTTATTATATGATTGGTACCATGTTTTGCTCACTTTTGCATGCACAATGCTAAAACCATCCATAGTAAAGATCCTAATTCATGAATATGAATGTTTTAACAAAAATATCCATTTCAAGAATAGGTAAAATCTGATATTATTTTTGTAAAAAATCATATAAATTTTTCCTTCCGCGCCCGAAACCACCCATAGTATCAGGAGAAGGTAAATTCTGGCTTTATTTTTGTAAAAAATCATATAAATATTTGCTTCCGCGCCGGAATATTAAAATTCTTCATCATATTTTAGCTAAAAAAAACATTGCAACAAGAAAATTGCTATTTTAAGTGTGGTAGGTAAGAATAGGTAACATCTGACTTTTTTTGTAAGAAATCATATAAATATTTGCTTCCGCGCCCTAATTTTATAATTCTTTATTATATTATAGCTAAAAGAAAACAATGCAACAAGAAAATTGCTATTTAAAGAGTGGTAGATATTTCAGAATCCAGCCCATGTAGCTTACAATATACAACGTATTCATTAAAATGACACCCGAAAATTGAATGTTTATTATCTGATTGGTACCACGTTTTGGTCACTTTTGCATGTCCAATGCTTAAAACAATCCATAGTATAGATCCTAAAGCGTGAATATGAATGTTTTAACAAAAATATCCATTTCAAGAAAAGTAAATTCTGACTTTATTCTTGTAAAAAATCATGTAAATATTTGCTTCCGCGCCCGAATTTTATAGTTCTTCATCATATTTTAGCTGAAAAAAACATTGCAACAAGAAAATTGCTATTTTAAGTGTGGTAGGTATTCTAGAATCCAGCCCATGTAGCTTACAATATAGAACGTATTCATTAAAATGATACCCGAAAATTGGATGTTTATTATCTAATTGGTACCACTTTTTGGTCACTTTGGCATGTCCAATGCTTAAAACCATCCATAGTATAGATCCTAAAGCATGAATATGAATGTTTTAACAAAAATATACATATTAAAAATAGTTAAAATCTGACTTTATTTTTGTAGAAAATCATATAAATATTTGCTTCGCGCCCAAAATTTATAATTCTTTATCATATTTTAGCTAAAAGAAAACATTGCAACAAGAAAATAGCTTTTTCAAGTGTGGTAGGTATTCTAGAATCCAGCTCATGTAGCTTACAATATACAACATATTCATTAAAATGACACCCGAGAATTGAATGTTTATTATCTGATTGGTACCAAGTTTTAGTCACTTTTGCATGTCCAGTGCTTAAAACCATCCATAGTATAGATCCTAAAGCATGAATATGAATATTTTGACAAAAATATTCATTATAAGAATAGGTAAAATCTGACTTTATTTTCTAATATTCAGTACACAAATATCAAAAGTAGATAAACCCGCCTCTCTCTGTAATAAAAAAACCAATTGGCACAAATTCAGGAACATACTAGAAAGTTAAATCTCGTTAAATGTCAGCTTAAAATCTCAAGAAGACTTAGATAATGCTGTAGAACATTTAACAAAATCAATTCAGGAATCAACTTGGCAATCGACCCCAATACAAAAATCTTGTAATACTGTAACAAACATACCAGCGTACATCAAACATTTAATAGCCCATAAACGGAAAATTAGAAGAATCTGGCAGACAACTCGAGACCCCCAAGTAAAAAGTAAATTAAATAAAGCCACCAAAGACTTGAAAAAAATCTTGCAACAAGAAAAAAATGAAACAATTCAAAACTATCTTGAGAATTTATCGGCGACAGAAGCAAGTGACTACTCATTATGGAAAGCAACGAAAAAAAATCAAACAGCCCCCTAACACATTCCACCTATTAGGAAAGATGGCGGACTATGGGCAAGGATTGACTGACAAAGCTCTAGCCTTTGCAAATCACCTAACAAAAGTATTCCAACCTTTTCCACCCTCGATACCACCAGAAGATGAACAATTCATAAACAACACGTTAGAACATCCCTTTCACTTGGATTATCCTATACAACATTGATAATATGCAAACATGTAAATCCAAAAATAAACTCCCGGATACGATTTAATCTCTGGAAAAATTTTAATATATAAAAGCATCTTTAAACCAGTCTGGAATACAACGCTGGGGAACAGCAAGCAACTCCAATATTGAAATAATTCAACGCTTTCAATCTAAGTGCCTCCGAACAATTACAAATGCTCCTTGGTATGTGCCAAAAGTAAACATCCACAGAGACCTCAACATGTGTACAGTGAAAGAAACAATCGAACAATTTAGTACCAAATATCTTAAAAGACTTGAAGCCCACCCAAACACAAGTGCAGTGAAATTGTTAGACAGCAGTGAGGACATACGACGATTAAAACGTTTTAAACCATTAGATTTAGTAGATTGATTTAACTAACATTATATAGATAATATTTCGAGTTTTTGTCAGTGGACAAATGCTCCTCATGTAATTCATTTGCTGTTATATTTTTACTTATTATCTTATATTTAGATAGATTGTAAAATTCTTTGGAGATACAAAAAAAAAGATTTTACCTATTCTTGAAATAGATATTTTTGATAAAACATCAGATAATAAACATTCAATTTTCGGGTGTCATTTTAATGAATACGTTGTATATTGTAAGCTACATGAGCTGGATTCTAGAATACCTACCACAATTGTAATAGCAATTTTCTTGTTGCAATGTTTTCTTTTAGCTAAAATATGATGAAGAATTATAAAATTCGGGCGCTGAATCAAATATTTATATGATTTTTTACAAATATAAAGTCAGATATTACCTATTTTTGATGAATACGTTGTATATTTTAAGCTAAATGGGTGGATTCCAGAATACCTACCACACTTTAAATAGCAATTTTCTTGTTGCAATGTTTTCTTTTAGCTAAGATATGATAAAGAATTATAAAATTCGGGCGCGGAAGCAAATATTTATATGATTTTTTACAAAAATAAAAGTCAGATTTTACCTATTCTTTATGAATACGTTGTGTATTGTAAGCTTCATTGGCTGGATTCTAGAATACCTACCACACTTGAAATAGCAATTTTCTTGTTGCAATGTTTTCTTTTAGTTAAAATATAATGAAGAATTATAAAATTCAGGCGCGGAAGCAAATATATATATATATATATATATATATATATATATATATATATATATATATATATGTTTTTTACAAAAATAAAGTCAGATGTTACCTATTCGTGTAATGGATATATTTGTTAAAACATTCATATTCATGCTTTAGGATCTATACTATGGATAATTTTAGCATTAGACATGCAAAAGTGACCGTAACGTGTTACCAATCAGATAATAAACATTCAAATTTCGGGTGTCATTTTAATAAATACGTTGTATATTGTACGCTACATGGGCTAGCTTCTAGACTATCTACCACATTTGAAATAGCAATTTTCTTGTGGCAATGTTTTCTTTTAGCTAAAAAATTATGAAGAATTATAAAATTCGGGCGCGGAAGCTAATATTTATATGATTTTTTACAAAAATAAAGTCTGATTTTACTTATTCTTGATGAATACGTTGTATATTGTAAGCTACATGGGCTAGATTCTAGAATGCCCACAACACTTTAAATAGCAATTTTCTTGTTGCAATGTTTTCTTTTAGCTAAAATATGATGAAAAATTATAAAATTCGGGCGCGGAAGCAAATATTTATATATTTTTTTACAAAACTAATGTCAGGTTTCACCTTTTCTTGATGAATACGTTATATATTGTAAGCTACATGGGATGGATTCTAGAATACCAGTAGTATAGCTAGGCCTGTACGGCCTCACTTCCGGTGTTCTCGATGACCGTGGTCATCCACATCGACCATTCTTCAGCTTAAGACATCCGGTATGTTAGTTCTTCACATACTTCTTGCACAACCCTTTCGAATCCGAACCCCTTCGATGCTTCACCTCCGTCACTCTTCACTTCACCCCCTCGTCCCCTTTAGGGGTGCACTTTTCACTTCAACCCTCGTCCCCTTTAGGAGTACACTCTTCACTTCACCCCTCGTCCCCTTTAGGGGTGCACTCTCCACTTCAGTTAGGAGTGCATTTTGTGGGGTGCACTCTCCACTTCAGTTAGGAGTGCCTTTTGTGGGGTGCACTCCACTTCAGTTATGAGTGCCTTTTGTGGGGTGCACTCTCCACTTCAGTTAGGGGTGCCTTTTGTGGGGTGCACTCTCCACTTCAGTTAGGAGTGCCTTTTGTGGGGTGCACTCTCCACTTCAGTTATGAGTGCCTTTTGTGGGGTGCACTCTCCACTTTAGTTAGAAGTGCCTTTTGTGGGGGTGCATTCTCCACTTCACTCCACTTTAGTTGGCAGTCCCCAGGTTAAGAATCTGGATCCGGGACCTATTTCAGCGCGCGCGCGAAATATGAATTTTTATTATTTTTGATCTGGGTCTGGGATCTGGATCTGGAATATGATTTTTAATCTGGGTCTGGGATCTGGATCTGGGTCTGGGATCTGGATCTGGAATATGATTTTTGATCTGGGTCTGGGATCTGGATCTGGGTCTGGAATCTGGATCTGGGTCTGGGATCTGGATCTATTTCCCACATCCTTTGTAATTTTTTTAGTTGGGGTGATTAGGGAGAGCTGTGATGTAAATAATTAACACATTTTATCTTTGATAATATTTATTGAAAATTATAACCCCATGGGTGTGTATCTGTATATAAATAGTTTATAATTCGTTTGTCGTCAAACGGACTTAAAGCTAACTTATTTTGTTTTATTGTATGTACAACATGTTTCTTAGATCTAACAGAACATTGATTTATATTTATAGTTTTATTGTTAAATAAACAATTATAGTAATCACTAAAAGTTATAGTATTGAGTGCTGCTTTTGTTATGCCCTTTGCTTTTTTATTGATTTTTTCTTTATTAACATCTTGCAAGACTTTGTACGTGTACATTTTTGATCGCAAACCAATAAACTCTGTCATAATTTCGCCATTATTTTCATCCTTCATGAGACCAATAATTTTTTTGTTAACAAGAGGTATGTTGAAAATATTATTATGTGGATAATCAGAAGTATCAAATTTATAAATATCTCGTTTCATTACGTTATAGATATCAATATTTTTAAATAAGTAAATAAGACTATCTGTGTCTGTGTACAATAATTTTGTATTGTTACAAACATTTTTCTTAATATAATTGTAGTGAAAGTCATAAATGTAAGTTTTTGAAATGTCTAAAATAGAGAAACCAACGTATATGGGCTTGTTAAAAGTAATATTTTTTTTACTCATTTCTATTAATATAATATCATCATCTAATATGGTACAACTATGAAAATTTGGTTGTTGTATGTAAGATTTTGCACCGTATCTTCCCTCCCAATTTGAAACAATTTTTATATCTTTATATTTACGAACGTTCTCCATGGTTTTACCAAACACCGCGTTATTCATTAATTTATAAAAATTCTTTTTAAATTCATTATTTGATTGTTTTCGCATGTTTGTATTTATATCTATATATGTTTTTAACCATGGTCTTTGTTTAAATTTTAGAACTTTATGAATTTTAGATATTTTTAAACCCAATTTCAAACATTGTTTTAAATTTTGATAATGAATCACATATTTTTTTTTATCATACAAATTTGTTACTAATTTTGGTAGTTTCGATTGAGGTGGTATAAAATGTTCAGGGCATAACGGCAAATCTTTATGATCATTGTGTAATTCTTTCGGATACTCTAAATCAACTTCAAAAATGTAGCCTATGGGAGATTCATTACTTAAATTCATCAAATCTATTTTGTATATGTCTAAAATATCAACCCACTCAAATTCCGAGTAGGGTAAATAATTACTCATGGCAGCACCATATAAGTTATTTACATCAAAATACATTAAATAAGAGTCAGATTCATTACAATTATATTTCTCCCCCATATATTTATTATTCGCTTTCCCATATCTATTCGAACACTGTGACACTCCACCCCGGATTCCCTTTTCAATAAACAAAATTTTATCAATGTCTGTTAAAAGTTCCAATTGTATTTTACTGCATTTTAACATGGCACTAAATGCTAATCCGGGTGCAGTATAGTAGTGTAATGCATCTAACTGATATGTTTCTAAGCAACTTTCACGAAAATTTTCAAATATGTCACTTAGTAATAAAACATCAGTTTTTAAATATAAATCGGCATATTGTCCTAAATTTTGAATTTCAAATAAATTCCAAACATTTATAGCATGCTGATAGTCTTCATTTGATATGTTTTCCCCTTTGAGTGAACTGTAAAATTTGTCTATACTAGGTAGTTGTTCCTCATCTAGTTTATCCCAACTATCTAGATATTCATATAAGAATATACCTTTTTTTGTAACTAATATAAATTTCTCTTCTGAATCAGTGTGAGCTCTTGTTATCAACTTTTCACTATCTGTTAGATAAGAAGCTAATTTTTCTAAACTGCTTGCCATAAAGCGGAAAGAGTCTATAAATCTGAAATTAATTTTTGTATTTTTTACGTATTTTGTGAAGGATATATATCTTTCTTTGTTTATTGGTAATAGCGATACAGAGCCTGGAATTTTTGTAGTTATTTCTTTTATAATAAAGTGTGCATCATACGAAGATAAATTATGAAATACAACAGGTATAGCATGTGAATTTGTATAATTTAAATTGCAATTTTGATGAGCGGTTCCTCTGTATTCTCCAGTTAAATGTGAATGATCACGTACTTTTATGTTAAGCAGAGTGAATACTTCATCGCAAATATGACATTTTTTACTATTTATAAAATTTATTTCTTCATCAGAAGTTAATTTCATCGGTTTAATATCTTTCATTATAGTGTCAATTTGGTTCGCTATATTGTTAAGTTCTTCAACAAACCAGTCAATGCAGTGTTTTCCACGGTAAATATTAAATTTTGAATATGAGTTATTGTATGAACATTTCAGGTAATACGCAATACTAAACGGTACATGTTTCTGTGTATATACCGTATTTTTGCCATGTGCTTCTTCAACTTTTTCCAAAATTGATTCTATATCAGCATATATTACAAACGGTACTTTTTCTTTGTGATGAAAGTTTTTAAATTTCAATATTTTATTTTCTTCCGTGGGCAATGTTATTTTACACTCATTAACATTTCTACAGTTTTCTTTGTGTTTTTCTAAACCACACTCGCTTCTAAAATGATTTAAACATCTATCACAAAGAAAGGCTTTATGTGCGTTTGAAATTTGACTTCTCAATAATCGTGAAAGATTTTTTATCCACATAAAATGATAATTTTCAAGGGATCTAAGTCTTCTAACATTGTCAGTGATGTCAACATCCATGCTGTCATTATCTTGAATCTGATCTTCTTCTGCTTCTTTTTCCTCCTCCCCTTCCTCGTCTCCGGCATACATCATCAGTAAATGTATTGTTTTATCATATTTGCACTTGGTTAGACGTACTGGTACGACATCATGCTTTTTCTTGCCCACCTTTTCAAGTGTGTAGATATTTATGTTAAGTCCATTCATTTCTTCGAATTTCACAATATTTTTTAATTTTATTGGAAATTCTATTCCATCATACTTTAGAATTGTTGAAAAATGGGGGTATGCAGATGTACGGTTAGAATTTTTACGTACTGGATATAGCGCTGATGTAACAGCCCAAAGAAAGCAATAATCGTCATCATTGTTAACATTAATAATTGCTTGTTTTGCTTTTATGTCTGCTGGTAACGATATATATCCCTTTCTAGAAGCAGTGATCGGTGAATAATGGTTTATGTTTACTTTCAGGTGTAGAACTTCATATAAAGCCCAACCTGAGTCTCGTTCTTGAAACTCTTCTAAATCGTTCATTATTTTATCTAATACATTTTCCTTATACCATTCTTTTATGTTTGTTGAATTGTCAATTACTTCGTTTCTTGTATCGAACGATTTAATTTCACTTGTACCTGAACTTGGTAAAATGAAATGCCCATTAAATATAACATTCACTTTTAATATTGATGACTGTAATGCTTTCTTTAATTTATTTTTAAATATTGTGAATGCACGTTGTAGAAATATTTTAGGATCTTTAATTCCCGCTTTGTTTATTATCACACCTGTTTTAATACGTTTTTGAAAAACAGATTTTATATCTTGCCATAGTAAGTTATGTTTTGGTTTTCCGTTTTTAGATAATCCAGATCCAGTTTTAGTTTTTAAGTTTTTTATTTTTTCTTTATATGTTTTTAAAATTGTTAAATTAGCTTCAAGTTTTAATGAATTTTCTTCTTTATTATTTTTATAGCCTTTCTTTTTTATATATTTATTTAGTAATGAAATTATTTTATTTAAATTTTTACACCATCTATTAATTTCATCATCGGTTTTTATTAACTTTATTGCTTTTCGAATATGAGTTATTGTTTGATCACTGAGTGAACTTAGACTACTATTCATTGTTTAGCGGTACACAAAATAGTTATTCTTCAGAACAATGCTTTCAAACAATTGATGAAAACTGAGTGGTGTTTGTTTTTTATATTTATAAAATAATATCAGATAAGTTTTAATAATCTAACGTTATTTGCTGTCTTCTTCTTCTTCTTCTAATCTTGAATTTGATGATTTTTGTTTATTCTCTGAACAGGTTTCACCTGCTAATAAGCAGAGAAAACACCATTATATTATTTAATTCATATTAATATTATTACTTACATGAATACTTCTTGTATTTTGATTTTGGATAAGTTTTAAATGTGTATATATATAATGTATGTATATATTCTTCAGAACAATTGTTCTTGTTTGCGAGAATTCACTGCGAATATTGTTCTATATGAGTTGTAAACAGGAATTTGTGGTTTTGATAATTTTATATCAACTTGTATGTGGTTCATTATTGATAAACATTATCAAAGTAAATATTTCATTAGTATACATCCATAGTTAGAAATAGAAACTAGTATTTTATTTTAAAAAATACATATAGATTTCAAATAATGACTAAAATTCAAATTGTAAATGAATTACATAAACCAGCTCGTCGAAATTTTCCACGTAGATGTGTAATAGTGAAAGGAATTGATGATTTATGGCAAGCAGATCTCGTAGAGATGGTTCCTTATGCTAAGGAAAATAAAAATCATAAATATTTATTAACAGTTATTGATGTATTTTCCAAATATGCTTGGGCTGAACCTATAAAATCAAAATCGGCTGATGATATTGTTCTAACAATGAGTAAAATTTTCAAACAAGGTCGTATTCCAAAAAATTTACAAACAGATAATGGGAAATAATTTTATAATACTAAGTTTAATAGTTTAATGAAAAAATTTAATATAAATCATTATTCAACGTATAGTTATTTAAAAGCATCTGTATGTGAAAGGATTAATCGAACACTCAAAACAAATATGTGGCGTCATTTTAATTATCAGGGATCTCATAACTGGTTAAAAATATTATCAAATTTAATAAATAACTATAATAATAAAGTATAGTCAAATCCACGTAAAAATGGCATTGTTGAAATTCCAATGTGATGACGTCACTGGAGTGTATGTATTAAGTAACGCAAATGCATTAGTAGCTATGCGATTGTTTGGAGTGTTGCTAATATCATAAAGCGTGTGTTGACGTACGTCTGTACTTGAACTGCATAAATATTTTCTATGTTTATATCCGCACTTCATCGTTTTGTAGTTTAATATGAGTGATAAAAAATTATCTAGACATTGCTTCTGCATTCTTTCATGAAGAAAAACGTTTAGTTGGTCCTCTAATTTCATTTTCTTCTTCAGAAGATGTAAGTATTATATTTTGAGGTTATATGTTTAATGACAGTAAGTGTTTTTTATATTTATACATTTTTCGATATTGTTATTGTTGGTTATTGTCTTAGAGAGTTTGTGCTGCTTTCGGTGTGTCACATTCCATAATACCAAAGATCCTGAATGAAATGAAATGTAGAACCTTATCGTCGCCAAAAAAAAAGAAATCGTAAAAAGCAATTTACTTATTCTGCAATTTGATGAACTATCTATGATATGATTAGTAAAAGTAAATTTATTACATTTATTTAATTTAAAAATATCAAATTATGACAGATGTTAATAAATTTTAATTTTTACTACTATCTCTTATAAACGTAGTAAGTGACGTCATCACATTGGAATGCAATTTTTACGTGGATTTGACTATACATAGAACAATACATATGAAACCTGTTGACGTGACTAAGAAAGTTGAGAAATATTTATTAAAAAATGTTTATAATAATATTAAGATTTGTTACAAAAGTAAATACAAAGTAGGCGATTTTGTAAGAATTAGTAAACATAAACATATATTTCAAAAGGAGTATGAACCTAATTGGTCAACAGAAATTTTTGTAATCAATAAAGTTCAGTGTACAAACCCGATTACTTACAAATTAAAAGATCTACAAAATAATCCAATTGAAGGTGGTTTTTACGAATTTGAGTTACAAAAAACAAAATATCCAAATGATTACCTCGTAGAAAAAGTATTACGTAGAAAAGGCGATCATGTGTTTGTTAAATGGCTTGGTTTTAGTAATAACCATAATTCTTGGATCAATAAATCAGACATTTTGAAAGTATAGATAAAATAAAAGTTAATTTATCAAAAATCATATATATATATATATAAAGTAAATGAAAAATTAAATTACTTTCTAACTTGTACTTTGAACAGTAAACATATAAAAAATGTGTTTTGCATACCACCATCGTGTGTTTCTACCATATAGTACAGATGAAATATTAGATAACATAGAAATTAGAGTGAATGACTTTAGCCCTAATTCATATATTATAGTTTTATTTAAAAATAGAGAAGTGTATAATGTATGTAGATATAGACAATCACTTAAAGATTATCATATTATTCACATTGAAAATGTGGAGGAGACAGTGTGTACAAGTTACGTTATACTAGAACATACTGTATTTTACGAAGATTGGGGGAAACTTATTCCTGAACAAGTATTACATAGAAGAGGAGGAGAAAATGTTGACTATTAAATAATATAAAATGGATTGTTTTAATATAAAGTTAGTCATTATCAAAATGAATGTCAACAAATTTGGACAATGTTCTGAACTAACGCCTACTGTGTTATCTACAAACTTATAAAACAAATTTTTGATACTTATAAATAATTTAAATAAAAAAATTATTGAGTTAGACAACAAATATTCAACAAATTTTAAAAACTTAAATATAAATTTAAATAAAGAAAGAAAAATAGAAGAACTCAAAATACAAGAACAATTTACTACAGTAAATAATAAAATTAAAGAAGAAATTATTAAGCTCCAAAACAGATACAAAGAAGATTTTAGTAATGTAAATAGAATTTTACAACAAGAACTCATTATGGTTTATGGTGAATTTGAGGAATTTGATAAAATAAAAGAAGAAATTATTACGTTAGATAACAAATATTCAACATATTTTAATAATGTAAATAAAACTATACAAGAACAAATCACTATAACAAATAATAAAATAAAAGATGACATTCAAAATCAAGTCAATCAAATTAAAAATATTTTTGAAACTAACATGCATACACAACAAATAAATATGAAAAATTTGCAACAAAAATGTTTAAATAATGAACACCAAATACAACAACACGTCACTGCAACAAATCAAATAAAAGAAGAAATTCAAAGTCAAATCAATATAATTTCAGATATTTTAAAAACTAATATGCGCAATATACATAATTTACAAGAAAATATTAATAAAACTATATATGATTTAATTAAAAAAGATATTCAAAATCAAATTAATGATATTAACAAAAAAATAAATCCTGATTTTAATAAAAATGAAGATGTTCAATGAATGTTAAAAATAAATAAATAAAAATAAATTGTATATATATTTTATTATTTTGTAAAAATATTACATTATGTACCTATATGTATGTATTTAAATATATATTTATAAAAACATTCTGTTACATTTTATTATAATCCATTTCATTTTTAGTTTTGAAGAAAATCTCAATGTTATTTAGCTCATTTTTTCGTATAAACAAATATTGTGTTGGGAACAACGACTCCACTTCATCTATCTCCAACGTGTTGAAACGTTTTGGTAGAAATATTACGAAGTCACCCATGTCTAGTAGTATCGAGCGTCCAAATTTTGTAAACACATAGCGAGCTTCTTTAATGAAGTATGGTGTATTTTCTTCTAAGTCTTTTATTTTTATTATATTTTTGCTTGGATATCGTCCAAGGAGATTTAGCTTCTCAACAGCCGCAGCAGAATCCATTATTTCTAATAAGAAAAGAACAAATTTAATATAAATATATACATTATAAAATATAAATTTAATATAAATATACAAATATTACTTACCCTTCTTTTGTTTGTAGTAACTGGAGGAATCAGCAACGACAACGGTAGCTGTACAGTTCTTGTTATAATGAAATGTTAGCTTTATGCACACATTTTATATTAGTTTATGTTAATTAGTAGAGAAAAATAACTAACCATATTTTTTCTGTAAATACTTTATCAAACCTCAGATTCCTGTTTACAAGTTAGTTGTGAACACGTGTTAATCAAAGGAAAACTAATGAACCACACATTTCTGATTATTTTTAACAAGCTACATTTATACATGATATTATTTAATAATTTCTTTTGCGTTTTTTTATTATTGTATGTTCGTTATGTTCGCGTTTCCTTTTATAACTTTTTGTTTTATTACATTTGTTGTTGTTTAAATTTATTATTCTTATAAAGTCTTTCATATACTGTTTTAATTCTTCTATTTTTAACAGAATTGGTTTAATTTGTTCAAAAATTTGTTTAAACGATTTATTTACCATTTTATAATTAGTATTATTATGTTCTAAATAAAGTTGTGTTATCCCTTTAGTTATACAATACATTTCAGTTATATATTTTAAATGTTTAAGGTTTAATAAATAATTATCAATTTTTGATAATAATTCTTTGTTTTTATTCATTGCTATAAGTATAACTGTACATATACACACTGTGTAACAGCAACTATTCAATTATATTAGCTTCACGCATCTCTTCTATAATTGATAAAATTTCATTATCATATCCTGTGTGACCAGCCTCTTTGGAAGCAATTAACAATTATAGTCTTTCAACAAGTTCGTTGGGATTATCCCAGTAAACATATTCACGGTGATTGGGTGTAACACTCATATATTTTGGTAAAATACCATATCCTGTAGTAGTGTCTGTAAGAGAATAACTCCTAATTTTCTCGCCTCCACCGCCCGCTTTAATGGCGGGTTTAATAATATCTCTGTATTTTTTACTTCGATTATTGTTAAGTCTATTTAACTCATTATAACCATATCTGTGTGCACTTGTACTTAGAACTATATCAATGTAATTTTTTTGATCTTCTTCAGTATAATTTTTATAATTTTTTTTGAAAAGCAACTCATATAGACCAGGTGTACCTTCATACCATTTATCTTTTATCTTTAAATCATTATTGTCAATTTCAACTTTTGAATTTCCAATCATCCAATCTCCATTTAAAGTTCGACGAATCCCATAAATATTATCCTTATCTCTATCATTTGAAGTTAAGTAGAATTTAAAATATTCTGCAGCAATGTTACCCAACAAATCTTTCAATTCTTCACGTGTTTCAATAGATTTTTCCAAATGATCTTGTATAATTTTTGTGGGTGATTCTTCACTATCTGTTTCCGCTATAATTTCGCTGTCAAGTACAAATGGTGTTGTCCTTGGTGTTTGAAAAGGTGTCCTGCTCACTTTACGTTTTGTAGAACTTCTTGTAGGCGTAAATGTAGAATAAAATGTATCTTCAGGACTTTTTTCAGGTGATTGTTTTACAGGTGACACGTTATCTGGTAATTCTAATTTTATTTGTTCTTTTTTAACTAATTCTTCTAAAGGTTCTGAGATTGGCTTGAATGTTTTGGCAAGCTCATGCTCAGATTCAACTTGACCTCGTTTTAAACTTTGATATTTACTTCTTATATCTTTACTTACACGTATAATTTTTTTAAGTGTATCTTGCTTACTTTTCTCCATTCTTTGTTTAGTTCTTTACTTGGTAATGTTTATTATGTAACTAAGTACAATATATCATATATATAACTTTTATAGTGCATATTAAATTTTTTTCAGAAAACTATCAAATCCGTTTCTATAACGACCGTTTAACAAATCACTATCTTTATCGATAACAGCAAATCCATACTTCTTAGTCCAACAGTAAGAACAAAAATCTTTAAATTTTTGAAAAGTCATATCAGTATTACAATGATCTGAATACACATGTTGTAATTTTTTTTTATCTTGCTTAAAAAGTATTATCTCGTATTAAATGTTTAGGTATACGAGCATATGTCTGACAAAGATAGAAACAATCAACTGAATTATGACGTCCTTGACTAAAATATTCCCTCATGCAGTCTTGTTTATCACATGCAATATCGTCGAATATGAAAATATAATTTTGTTTTGAATCTTGCGGTTTAACAATTTCACTGTTATCTGTATAGGGAAAAAATCTCATACCTTTAACACGTGATATGTAATTTTCTAAAAATCTATACTTTGGTTGATTTAGTGACTTTGAGTATAAGTAAATATTTTCAAATTTTAATCCATTCTTATTAGTTAATAAACTTAGAATGACATTTGTTTTACCACAATTAGAGGGACCGCAAATTATACATCTAATAGTATTTGGTAATAAATCACCATGTTTTTTATTAATATTATTGGTGTTTATATCAAAATTATCAACGCTTAAAATTTTATTTTGGTGTTTGAAATGCATTCTGTTCAGAGGTATGTTACATAATTGATATAAATAGAAGAAAACTTCTTTATTTATATTCATTTGATTTGCAACTCTTCATGATTACACATCACAGCGGACAGGGTTTAATCAATTCTGTTATAAATAAATTAACTTTTGAATTACACATACCTGGATACCAATATTGCGGACCTGGTACAAATTTACAAAAACGATTAACCCGAGGTGATCCAGGTATTAATGCTTTGGATGCAGCCTGTAAACAACATGATATAGCATATTCTAAAAGTAATAATTTAGAAGATCGGCATATAGCAGATAAAATATTACAAGAAGCTGCGATATCAAGAATTAAATCAAAAAGTTCATCTGCAGGTGAAAAGCGTGCAGCTTGGATTGTAAAAAATTCTATGAAATTAAAGAGAAAATTTGGAATGGGTTGTAATAAACGTAAAAGTAGTGTAAAACGCAGAAAGCAGGTGAAAACGGGAGGATTTTTACCATTACTGGGTCCGTTATTACCCTTAATTGGTAAGGCAATATTGGCGGGCGCCGCCACTGGTGTTGCATCGCATGGTGTGAAAAAAATGTTGGGTGGTTTAGGATTATATTTGAAACCCTATAAATATGGTAGTGGTCATTCTAAAAAAAAAACCCAAAAGAGAAGGAAGAAAAAAAAACATTAAAAAAATTACCTAATCGTGCGTTGACAAATCACGATTTATTAAAGTACACACACAAAATTCCAAATTTTCGTGGTATTTACATGCGCAATAAATTACCTAAAAAACCATTAAAATATGAAAACGCTATCATTAATTTAGATAATTTTGATAGATCTGAAACTCATTGGGTTGCTTATAGAAAAAATGGAAATTCTGTTATGTATTATGATAGTTTTGGTAAATTACCCCCACCCCTTGAATTAATAAAATACTTTGGTAATAATGTAAAAATAAAATACAATTACAATACTGATCAGAGTTATGATTCATTTAAATGTGGTCATTTATGTTTAAAATTTCTATATAAACAATAAACACTTTAGTTAAATTCATTTTACTCAAAATGTCGAGAACGATAACATTATCGGGAAAATCAAATATACTAAGTGTAGATTTTTTCACACCTATTGAATTAAACAATGATGAACACTATGTAATAGGTCTAATTAATTTTAGTACATATAATTCAGTACCAAATATAAATGAATCAAATAATAAATTTTATTATAAAAATAATAATAGTAATAATAATAAGAATTATGATGTAATAGAATTACCCACGGGTAATTTTGAAATTAATGATATAAATTACTTTTTACGTTTGAAAATTGGTGACCCCAGTGCGGATGACAATTTTGAAAAAATTTTAAACTATCAGAATGAAATTAAGAAAAGACAAAAAGAAAATTTACTAACAATTAAGGCTAACACTACTACTTTAAAATGTGAAATTGCATCTACCTGTGAAATAAATTTCGAACCCGATGATAGTATTCGTGAATTACTGGGTTTTTCCAAACGAAAACTGATACCAAATGTAATTCATACTTCTGATTTTCCTGTTAACATAATGAAAGTAAATACAATAGCAATTGAGTGTAATATTGTTAGTGGAGCATATAGAAATAACGAATTAGTTCACACAATTCATGAGTTCAATCTTTCCGTCCCCCCAGGCTATAAAATAATAGAAACACCAGGAAATATTATTTATTTGCCTGTGAACGTTCGAACTATAAACAACATAACTTTACGTATTGTTGATCAAAACGGACAATTGGTAGATTTTAGGGGTGAAGAAGTTACAATCAGATTGCATTTAAAAAAAGTATAAATTATGGGTATTAATTTTAATACCTGTAAAGTATATAATAAGAAGAAAAGTTCAAATAAATTCAATTCATTGTCAACTGCATACTCGTTAACACGTAAAAATATAAACTTTCTGCAATCACTCGGTTTAAAACTAAAGAAAAAAACAAAAAAAGAACAATGAATGAGCTATTAAACATCAATGAGGGTGTGAGATTCAGTACTGCTATTAGGCGTGAAGAATTACATACTTATGATCCATATGCACCCACACAGTATGAGAACAATGATGAAATTCGAATACCTATACATTATCAAGATATTTACACAGTACCCCACGATAGTTACATTGTAATAGAAGGAAAATTTTTAGAAAAGGATGGAAAAACTCCTATCAAGGCTAAATTAGCTAATAACGGTTTTGCACACCTGTTTGATGAAATACGATATGAATTATTTGGTATGGAAATAGATAAAGTAAAGAATGTTGGTATTTGCAGTACAATGAAAGCATATGTTTCAATGAATTCTAATGAAAAATCAATATATGAAACTGCGGGATGGTACAACGACAATATTATTAATGACACTGGAGAATTCATAGTTTCGATACCTCTAAAACTGCTTTTGGGTTTCGCAGAAGATTTTAAGAAAGTTATTGTGAATGCCAAATAAGAACTTGTTTTAATACGTGCTAGAAATGACAGTAACGTCTATATTAGTCAACAAGAATTAAAAATTAAGATAAATAAAATACAGTGGCGTATCAAACATATTTATCCAAATGATGAGGAAAAATTGAATTTATTAAAAATTGTTAATAACAAAAATAACTCCTTATATATTCCATTTAGAAGTTGGGATTTACATGAGTTTCCAGTGTTACAAGTTACATCACAACAAACATGGCAAATAAAATCATCTAGTCAATTAGAAACTCCTCGATATGTTATTATCGGTTTTCAAACAGATTATAGAAATAAGTTTAATGCCGATATTAGCAAATTTAATCATTGTAAAATTAGAAATATCAAGTTAATTCTAAACTCTGAAACATACCCCTATGAAAACATGAATATTAATTTTGAAAAGAATCAATACTTAATACTATATGAAATGTATACTAAGTTTCAAGCGTCATATTATAACGAAACTAGTTACCCCTTACTAAATTGGAAATCTTTTAAGGAAACTGCACCTTTAATTGTAATTGACTGCTCAAAACAATGTGAGAAACTTAAATCTTCTACGGTTGATATTAAATTACAATTTGAAGCAATGGAAATATTTCCAGCTTCAACTATAGCACACTGTTTAATATTACATGACAAATTAGTTGAGTACACCCCATTGACAGGTATTGTTAAAACTATTTAAAAGATATGTTTTTGAAAAAATACTTTAGTTATTTATTAACTGTTGTAATATGAAGGTGCTCTCTTTAATATTTATTTTATTTACACAATATGTTTACACATTTGACGAAACTGAAATCATAGTATATTTGAATATTTATGGTTACTTAAATTTCACCAATGAAAATAGTTCGAATTTGGAATCATTTGAGTACAAACATGCTTTAATCTTATATCAACAAAAATTTGGTTTACCTGGAAATGGAACAATGAACAATGAAACATTAACATTTATGCAACATCCAAGATGTGGTGTTCCGGATAATTTACACGCTCTTAATAATAACATAAAATGGCGTAATAAATTAGTAAGATGGAATTCATATCATATGTCTGCACGACAAAACTATTTACTAGAAGAAGCGTTTAAAATGTGGTCTAAAGTAGCAGATATAAATTTTACTAGAGATATTTACAATCCAAATATACGTATTTCATTTGGAAGAGGAAAACATTTAAAAGCAAATAGTTATCAATATTGCCTAACTATCAACAATCACCTATAGAAATTCATTTTGACATAGATGAAAATTGGGATTATGAGTTACGTTATTCAGATAACGATTATTATAAATTTTTTAAAGTTGCGGTGCATGAAATTGGTCATGCTATCGGTTTAGGACACATATATGATGAAGAATCAATTATGTATCCTACATATAATTATAATGTGCTTTATAATAATAATAATAATAATAATACACCTGTATTAAGTAATATAGACCAAAAGATAATTCAGAGTTTATATGGTACTCGTTTTACTAAAATATTAAATACAACAAAAATCATGCAGTATACTACTACTACTCCTGTTACTAAACAAACAACGAAGAACGATGAGGAGGAGGAGGATGACACTAAAATACCAAATATTTGCAACATTAATGAAAAATTAAATAAATTTTTAGTTATTAAAGAAAATTTATATATAATATATAATGAATGGGTATGGATAAAAAATTTCTTAGATAATACTTTTAATTACAAACCTGTTCATTTGAAAACATGGATACCGTTTATTAAAAATTTTAGTGACATTTCAGCAATTTATCAGAGGCCAAACGGTAATATTGTAATTATTGCAGATAAAATTTATAATATTAAGTTTCCATCATTTGAAATAGAAAATTATATATCCTTACCAAATATAAATAATATTACAGGTATATTCAATTCATATCAAGGTCATACATTTATTTTTTATAGTAATACATTTTGTTCTGAATTAAACGAATGTAATTTAGCTATTAAAGAAAATTCATATGTTTATAAGAAATTTCCAGAAATACCTACAAATATTGATGGAGTATTTCGTTACATTGATGGGCTAATCTATTTTTTCGAAAACAAAAATTACTATTCGTTTAATGAATTTACCAATAAACTTGTAAAGGCAGGACAATTTGATTTATCTTTGTTTAATATAGAATGTGCTAAAATAAGTGTATTTAAATAACTAAAAAATTTGTTACATAGAGTAACTCATTTATATAATTTTTAATGATATGTACTACTTTTTTTAAAATAAATGTTTTTATTAAATATATTTATGTACTTATAAACTTATACCCTGAATTCCTATATATATTTTTTATATATAAATATATATATATATATATATATATATATATATATATATATATATATATTTACCAAAGAAACAAACAAACAAATAGAAGTCAGTTGATGCCTAACTGTTAGACTGTAATTATAATATTTTCTATTATGAAAGTCAAATCAGTTTTTAAAATGCTCCAACGGTGTTCGATCATTATTGTACCTGTTTTCTACCTATTTTTACAAATAATTAGTCTTCTAATTTAATATTTATGTACATTGATAACATATTAAAGTAAAAAAATCTTTAAAAAAGTTTATTCCACCACTCCATGCCTCTGATAACACTAACCACAAGAGATATAATTTGCTTTAAAAGTGCAAATTTTCTCCTCCTATTACTCATTACAGTTCTAGAAATTCTGTGTGTGTTTGTGTGATTTGTGTAAAAAACTGTAAGTAGAATCTTTTATCTTTATATCAAAATTTTAATTTAAATATTTATGTTTAATAGATGGATGCACAAATGTATTTATTAAAAAAAAATTTCACAAAACTCGATCGTCTAGAAAATTATTTAATGAAATATAATGAAGAACAAAATATTTTTAAAGAGCAAATATTTTCAAAATTAAATAAAATCGAAACAGAAATTTTTAAATTTAAAGATGATGTAATAATACATGATAATATAACATCAGTAGAAGATGATGAGGAAATATTTAAAATTCTAGAAACAGTCAACAAAGACAATATTGATAGGTAATAATTTGTTTATGTTATTGTTATTATTTTATTAATTATAAAATTTTTTAGTATCATAGATAATACTAATATAAATGGAAAAACACCAAATTATTCTATGGAACTAGATATGTTCAATGATAATATGAAAAGAGTGAAAGTTGATAAAGAAGAAGACTACGAGGAAGAAACAAATGATTTATCTAAAAGGATGAATACCATGAGCATATATGATGATCATAACGATGATTCATCATCATCTGTTCATATTCGTAAGTAAAATATTATATGTTTGTTTATTTTATTTATTTATTTATTTTTCTTCTTTTGTTACAGAACAAAAAAAATGAAAACAGAATATGCAACAGTATGGGAGGTAGATAAAATTTATTTTAAATTGTAAAATTTTTATTGTTATAAATATATACACAATGTAAGCCAAATATATATAATAAATTTTATATTATAATATTTTTATATAGTATTTATTTAAACAGAAATTGTTAGAAATGTAGTGAGTCATAGGTATAAGGAAAATATATTTTATTTTAAAATATTTTTATATAATAATTCAAATTTCTTAATCCTTTGTTGAAATCTTTCCCTATCACGTGAATACATTTCCCAATTTCCTTTACGTGCATTCTGTGAAGCAAACTGCCACACATAAAGGTAATGTACTATTACTTTATCATTAAAACAAACTTTTTTAATATTTTTATCCATTATTATACATTTATTATAAATTTTTAAAAATCTACATCTGTTCTAAAAACACCATCAATCTTATTCATAACTCCATATTTCTGATATTCACCAACTTTCTTTTCGAAAAAATTAGTTTTACCTTCTAGTGAAATTAACTCCATAAAACTAAATGGATTTTTAGAATTATATAGCTTTTCAAATCCTAACTCTAAGAGTAATCTATCAGCAACAAATACAATATATTGACTCATTAGTTTACAGTTCATTCCTAACAAACGTACAGGTAATGTTTCTGTAAGAAATTCTTGTTCTATAGTAACTGCATCACGGATAATTTCAACAATTTTTTCACAAGATGTTCTCTGTTGTAAATGTTTAAACATTAAGCATGCAAAATCACAATGTAGACCTTCATCACGTGATATTAGTTCATTGCTGAATGTTAGTCCTGGCATTAATCCTCGACTTTTTAACCAAAAAATAGCAGCAAAACTACCCGAAAAAAATATTCCCTCAACAGCTGCAAAAGCTACAATTCTCTCGCCAAATGTAGATGTACTTGATATCCATCTTAATGCCCAATCAGCCTTCTTCTTCACACATGGAATTGTTTCTATTGCATTAAATAAAAATTGCTTCTCTTCAGAGTTTTCAATGTATGTGTCAATAAGTAAACTGTACATTTCAGAGTGAATATTTTCAATTGCAATTTGTAAACCATAAAAGCAACGTGCTTCCGTTACTTGTACTTCATGACTGAATATTTCAACAAGATTCTCATTCACAATTCCATCTGAGGCTGCGAAAAACGCTAATATATGTGAAATAAAATATTTCTCATCTTTATTGAGTTTATTATTCCAATCATGTAAATCTTTTGAAAGATCGACCTCTTCAGCTACCCAGAAGGAAGCTTCTGCTTTCTTATACATAAGCCACATATCATGATACTGAATTGGCAATGTTACAAATCTATTAGGATTTTTATGTAACAATGGTTCCATCTCTCAATCACAGTGTAATTGTTCACTTGTTGTTACATTCATATTGAATGAATGATTATATCTGTTGAAATAAAACTATTTATTACATTTCAAATCATTATTTATTGTCTACATACATACTTTTTGTTTAGGAAATACAACAAATCATTACACTCACAATGTTTATTTATATGTTCAAATAAAAGGATTTAATAAAGGGTTAATAAATAAAACAAATGTATATTATTAAAACATTTTATTATACCTCAAATAATTAAGTATTTTGTATACATTTTTTGTTGAGCATACATTATTCTTTTTATGGAATAGACATTTTTGTTGTTCCACTTTACAATTAAGTAGTGATGGTGCGTCATCCATATCAATTATATGGATATTTAAATTTAAAGATGATAGATTTTTTTTTCTGATCACCTTTAACGTATATTGTTGTGGCATTCTTTAATATGTTGGGTAATATGTAATTCATAAATTCAAAATAATTGACATATCCATCATGCCAATCCATTCCATGAAAATTCTTTTTCAACCAAAACACATTTTGTTTTTCTTTTGAATTTAAATTTGTCCACGGATATGGTGGAAGTAATATAAAATATTCTAAGTTATTGTCTTCGCACATTATTGTAATTTCTTTTAATATAAACTTCTTTATGTAGAATCCTTGAACATCTACAATATACTTCATGATTCGTTTTATGTTCTAAACAAAAAAAAAATATATAACTTAAGTCTGTTTGTAATAGAATAAAAATAATAAAAAATACCTTAAGTATGATTGAATCTCCCCGTTCAGCTGCTATGACGAGTAATCGTTTTATTTCCTAAACAAACAAAAAACAAAAAATGTTTAACTTAAGTATGTTTGTAATAGAATAAATTCATAAAAAATACCTTAAGTATGTTTGTAGAACTGTAACAAACGAATCTCTTCGTTCAGCTGCTACGACTGGTAATCAAATATACTGGAATTTGCTTTTATAAGTTTATATATGCATAATCTAAAATATAATGAAATATCAACTTGTATGTGGTTCATTATTTTTTCTCTCTATCAAACTAAGTTTTAAAAACAGGAATTCATGGTTTTGATAATTTTATGAAATATCAACTTGTATGTGGTTCATTAGTTTTGTACTGATTAACACGTGTTCCCAACTAACTTGTATACAGGAATTCATGGTTTTTCATAACATATTTATAGAAAAAATATGGTTAATTATATTTTTCTACTGATTAATACACAACATTTTGTAGTATATAAAACAAACTCAGTATTTAAAACACACAGTAGTCCACAACAGCCAGAATGCAAATTACACCGTACAACAAGCCAAGTTACGAAGTAAATATAATTTAAATTTCTTATTATTTTTATTTTTTATTATTATTATTATTTTTTTAGATTATACAATTGATTAACAAACTAAATTTCAAAGTAATTATATATTTACGTTGTATTTATTAATAACTATTTTATTTCTTATTTGTACAGGCTATGCAGATTCTACATCAAATCAAAAATGATATAATAATAATAATAATAATAATAATAATCTTTAATTACCCAACAGATCACCAATTACAGGGTAATATACAAAAGTATAAATGTATAAATATCAATATACAATAAATATAATTAAATAATAAGACAAAATAATTACATATATGATTTTAAACAATATATATAGAAAACATACAACAGAATTATACGTCAGGACAGTAATGGACGTAGTGGTACGCAGATACGTGGGACATGAAGACATCATTAGAGACTTTTTCTGCATTCTGACACATGATGTAGACCGGTGAGCGCAGATACACATCAGTCCGTGCGGTAGGGAGATGGAATGTCCTGCATTGCCTGGATGACAACCTTGGTACATGGAACGGGATTCTATCTAAAATGAATGGAGCATCAATTTTGTTGTGAATCAGCATCCACATGAACCTCGCACTGGAGATGATTCGCCTGGAAGCTAGGGACGGAATGTCATGACGCTGTAAAAGTGACTGTGTATCTACATCTCTTTCGGGGTAAGTATTGTCTAATTTAAAGGACGCATATTTTAGGAACCTGCGCTGGACACGATCAAGATGTAGAGCTTGGCTATCGTAATACGGATACCAGATTAGACTGGCTTATTCCAATTTACTGACTACAAAAGCATAATACAAAGATTTTAAAGCATGTATGTCATGAAACGGTCTGCAAATTCGGATTATAAAGCTCAATGTCCTATTGGCAGAGGAACAAATATTGATAATATGCTCATTAAAGTTGAAATTAGAAGTAAATAGAACGCCTAAATCTCGTATAGAAAATGAACGTGTAAGTATAGAATTATTAACAGTGTAATCATGAAGCACATAGTTATTTTTACGTGTGTAGGTAATAATAAAACACTTGTTAGTATTAATTACTAACTTATTATCTTTACACCAGGCTACTAATTTGTCAATATTATCTTGAAGTACCAAAGCATCAGAAGAGGATGAGATAGAATGAAAAAGCTTAATGTCATCAGCGTAAGCCAGAACGTGACAACTAAAAGATAATAGTAATTCATTGATAAAGAGGATGAATAGTAACGGACCCAGGTTAGAACCTTGGGGAACTCCAGAGGTAGCAATGAATTTGGAAGAAGAAAATCCATTATAAAAAACAAAGCAATATCTGTCCGAAAGGTACGAAGATAAAAGTAGAAGTACGGCAGGAGCAGCACCAAAAGCCCCAATTTTATCTAGTAATAGACCATGATCGATGGAATCAAATGCTCTGGAGAGATCACTGTAAACAGCATCCACTTGTCCGCGATGATCTATAACTTCAGAAACAAATTGCGAGAAGCAAGCAAGATTGGTTACCGTTGAGCGTCCTTTCATGTAGCCATGTTGATCATTGGAGATGAAGGATCTAGTGTGTGTAAGTAGAGTATTATAGATAACCATCTCAAAAAGTTTGCTAAAGTTATTTAGGATAGATATAGGCCTATAGTTGCAGACGTTAGATTTATCACCTTTCTTGTGGACTGGAATAATTCGTGTTTGTTTCCAAAGCAACGGAAATGTAGACGTTTTAATAGCTAAATTAATAATTATGGATAAAGGAGCGGCAAGGATGAAACGACAGTCTTTAATAAAAAAATCAGGTATCTTATCTACTCCACAATTGTTTTTATTATGTAATTTAGATATTAAAGAAATTAAATCATTTTCAGTGATGTAGCCCATGGAAAATGAAGGGTGATTATTATGCAACTTGTCGTTATTAATGTCAAAAATTGAGCTGTCAGTAAAAAAACCAGAAAAAACAGTGGCAAAAGCATTAACTATATCTTGTGGTTTGTTGTAGATGACATCATTGGCAATAACTGTACCTGGAATACGAGAGCAACCTTGTTTCAAGTTAACATATTTCCAAAATTCACTCGGATTAGATTTGATGTTGTTCTCTACTTTATTGATATACTCTTCGTAGGCTACTTTGATTTTATTTTTAATTAATGTTCGCAATCTTTTGAATTCATTATAATACGTAAGTTGCCTTGTTTTTATCCATTTTTTCCTGAAGTACTCTTTTGTTTTAAGATTACCTTTAATCTCGAATGTGAACCAAGGTGGAAAATTGGATGTACAGCACCTAGAAGTTGGGACAAATTTGTCTAAGGCTTCATATAGAATGCGGTAGAATTCATTTAGCGCTTCATCAACTTGAACAAAATTGTTTATATGAGACCAGTCAGCATTGCATATATACTCATATAAATTATTGAAATCCGCTTTTTTAAAGTTATAACGATAGTTATTGGCTGTAGGAAAATTTATATGTCGTTCAGCAGTGACGAGATCGCAGTTAATTTTTAAGGCAGGGTGATATTTATCTTCAGGCACCAATGGAGAGTCAAATTTCACTGTATTTATAGGTAAAAAATTAGCAAAAACAAGGTCCAACATATTGTTATATTTATTAATTACAGAATTATATTGTTTCAGATTTAATACCTCACAGAGATTACGGAAAGAAGCTGATTTAACACATGTGGCAGTAGTACTATAAAAATTGGGAAGATTGAAGTCCCCTACCAAAATAATTTTTTCATTAAGGAATAAAAGTGAAAGAGCATCAGTAAATGTTTCTATTTCATTTACGTGTAAATCAGGTGGTATGTAGACAGCACATAATATGAATGTGTGATTAGTGAAAAAACACTTGCAGGCTACGAGATCAATCAGTGGAACAGAATTTTTTAAATACTTAGTATCAATTGTTTTGAAACTGATAGAGTCTTTTAGAGCAATTAACACACCACCACCCTTAGAACGTCCGGTAAGAGAAAATAATCTATCATCACGAATAACATTGTAATTAGATGGAAACATTTCAGAATTAAGAACAGATTCATTCAACCAAGTTTCCGATACAACAATCATATCATGAAACGAAGAACAACAATTAACATAAAATATATCACATTTAGAATTTAAACCCCTAGTGTTTTGATAGTAAATGTTAAGAGAGATTGGTGAACTGTTGGGCGGAATTAGTTTAAAGAAGACACAACTTTTGGAATATTACTAACATATTTAATAGTTAAGTTACTCTCACCAGTAGCAATACGATTGTTTAGTTCCTGCTTAATAGTTTTAAAATAATCTCTTTGCATTTTAGTTCGATCATGAGAAATAGATATGTGTTTCCATTTATCAATAGTTTTTAGAGTTTTTGATTTTTTCATGACCTGAATGACTTCATCAGAAGAAGATAGCTGCACTTTTAAAGGACGAGATATAGGTTTTGAACTGTCAAAGCGACCGACACGTGAAAATTTTACTATGGGATATTTTGCACCTATATTAGAAACTATACTGTTAATCATCACAGAATCTTGTGCAAGCGATTGCTCTTTATTTAGAGAACTATCCTCTGGTGATCCATATATCATGATGTTGCAGGAACACTTCTGTCGCTCAAAAACTTCTTGAATGATACTTTCCGTCAATAAAGGAATGGATTGAGGAACATGCAGGTCATTTATTGATTTCTTCATTTCATCCAGATTTTTTTGCAGGTTAATTATTGTTAATTTGAGACTGTCTATATCATTACCGACAGTTTGACAATTAGAGCAATTCCATTTTAAACCTGATTTTGCATTGTTTATAGATCGAGCAATAGACGCATGAACATCAACACAGTCTATGTTAAAGTTGTTTTTACAGACGGAACATGTTACAAATCTGTGAGGTTCAACACCTTTCATGCAACAATGGCATTGAATGGCCATAATGAACGAGATAAAACAAAAATAATAAAAAAAAATAAAATAAAAAATAACACCCTGTATACAGTATTTGGATGGAACACCCTGTATACTGTTACACCTGAGACAGGTAGCAACGAACAGGTTAATGAACTTGTATGGTAGACAAGAATAAACAAAACTATCAACCACGCCTTTTTTAAAGCAAAAAGTAATAAAAAACTGAAGAAAACTCACCCCTCGTAAAATGTGTCTCAACAATACACTAATACACAGAGAGCCAATAACTTACTCTTGAATTTGATACCACAATTAGGTGAAGATCACAAAATAAACCACAAAAAAAACAATAAATACGCAGAGCAAAGAATATACGTCTACTCTCCTGGACAGATGAATATAAAAAAAAAATAAAAAAAATATGACAAATGAAGAAGCACGTTTGGCTACATTTAACAGCTGGCCAAATAAATTCATAAATCCAATACATCTAGCAAAAGCTGGATTCTATTACATAGGCTTTCTTGACATCGTCCGCTGTGCTTTCTGTACTATTGAACTATACAACTGGATACAGGGAGATGACCCTTTAAAAGAACATCAAAAATATAATTATTCATGTGAATTTATTCATAATCAAACAAACAACATCGCCACTGCAACCACCTCAGCCGCCAACACAGAAGTTACCACAAACGAGGAATATTGTTGTAAAATGTTTCCCTATACCTAAAGTACAAGTTGATGGAATGGCATGCATATTATGTAAATCTTTCTGTTATTGTCGATGTAAATGTGTTACATATATAATAACCAAATTAAATTTGTGTACAAATATGAATAATTGTAATTGTTGTTTTTAAGATACTTATAATACTGATTTACGCAAATAAATAAATATATAAAATGTATTTTTTTCATTTATTCAAACTCACCCCCCAGTATTTACCATAAATCATAGTATAATATATACAAACAGATTCCCAGACTCAGATCCAGATTCCAGACTCAGATCCAGATCCCAGACCCAGATCCAGATCCCAGACCAAGATCAAAAATCATATTCCAGATCCAGATCCCAGACCCAGATCCAGATCCCAGACCCAGATCAAAAATCATATTCCAGATCCAGATCCCAGGCCCAGATCAAAAATCATAAAAATTCATATTTCGCGCGCGCGCTGAAATAGGTCCCGGATCCAGATTCTTAACCTGGGGACTGCCAACTAAAGTGGAGTGAAGTGGAGAATGCACCCCCACAAAAGGCACTTCTAACTAAAGTGGAGAGTGCACCCCACAAAAGGCACTCATAACTGAAGTGGAGAGTGCACCCTTACAAAAGTCACTCCTAACTGAAGTGGAGAGTGCACCCCACAAAAGGCACTCATAACTGAAGTGGAGAGTGCACCCCACAAAAGGCACTCCTAACTGAAGTGGAGAGTGCACCCCTAAAGGGGACGAGGGGTAAAGTGAAGAGTGTACTCCTAAAGAGGACGAGGGTTGAAGTGAAAAGTGCACCCCTAAAGGGGCGAGGGGGTGAAGTGAAGAGTGACGGGGGTGAAGCATCGAAGGGGTTCGGATTCGAAAGGGTTGTGCAAGAAGTATGTGAAGAACTAACATACCGGATGTCTTAAGCTGAAGAATGGTCCATGTGGATGACCACGGTCATCGAGAACACCGGAAGTGAGGCCGTACAGGCCTAGCTATACTACTAATACCTACCACACTTAAAGTAGCAACTTTTTTTTTGCAATGTTTTCTTTTAGCTAAAATATGATGAAGAATTATAAAATTCAGGCGCGGAAGCAAATATTTATATGATTTTTTACAATAAAAAAATCAGATTTTACCTATTCTTGAAATGGATATTTTTGTTAAAACATTCATATTCATGCTTTAGGATCTATACTACGCATAATTTTAGCATTGGAAATACGAAAGTGACCATAACGTGATACCAGTCAGATAATAAACATTCAATGTTCAGGTGTCATTTTAATGAATACGTTGTATAAAGTAAGCTACATGGCCTGGATTATAGAATACCTACCACATTTGAAATAGCAATTTTCTTGTTGCAATGTTTTCTTTTAGCTAAAATATGATAAAATATTATAAAATTCGGGCACGGAAGCAAATATTTATATGATTTTTTACAAAAATATAGTCAGATTTTACCAATTCTTGATGAATACGTTGTATATTAAAAGCTATATGGGCTGGATCATGGAATACCTACCACACTTGAAATAGCAATTTTCTTGTTGCAATGTTTTCTTTTAGTTAAAATATGATAAAGAATTATAAAATTCGGGCGCGGAAGCAAATATTTATATGATTTTTTACAAAAATAAAGTCAGAATTTACCAATTCTTGATGAATACGTTGTATATGTAAGCTACATGGGCTGGATTCTAAAATACCTACCACTTTTGAAATAGCAATTTTCTTGTTGCAATGTATTCTTTTAGCTTAAATATGATGAAGAACTATAAAATTCGGGTGCTGAATCAAATATTTATATGATTTTTTACAAAAATAAAGTCAGATTTTACCTATTTTTGATGAATACGTTGTATATTTTAAGCAACACGGGTGGATTCCAGAATACCTACCACACTTTAAATAGCAATTTTCTTGTTGCAATGATTTATTTTAGCTAAAATATGATAAAGAATTATAAAATTCGGGCGGAGAAGCATATATTTATATGATTTTTTACAAAAATAAAAGTCTGATTTTACCTATTCTTTATGAATACGTTGTGTATTGTAACCTTCAGTGGCTGGATTCTAGAATACCTACCACACTTGAAATAGCAATTATCTTGGTGCAATGTTTTCTTTTAGCTAAAATATAATGAAAAATTATAAAATTCAGGCGCGGACGCAAATATATATATGATTTTTACAAAAATAAAGTCAGATGTTACTTATTCGTGTAATGGATATTTTTGTTAACACATTTATATTCATGCTTTAAGACCTATACTATGGATAATTTTAGCATTAGACATGCAAAAGCGACCGTAACGTGGTACCAATCAGATAATAAACATTTAATTTTCGGGTGTCATTTTAATTAATACGTTGTATATTGTACGCTACATGGGCTAGATTGTAGACTACCCACCGCATTTGAAATAGCAATTTTCTTGTGGGAATGTTTTCTTTTAGATAAAATATGATGAAGAATTATATAATTCGGGCGCGGAAGCAAATATTTATATGATTTTTTACAAAAATAAAGTCATATTTTACCTATTCTTGATGAAAACGTTGTATATTGTGAGCTACATGGGCTGGATTCTAGAATACCTACCACACTAGAAATAGCATTTTTCGTGTTGCAATGTTTTCTTTTAGCTAAAATATGATGAAGAATTCAAAAATTCAAGCTCGCAAGCAAATATTTATATGATTTTTTACAGAAATAAAGTCAGATTTTACCTATTCTTGATGAATAAGTTGTATATTGTAAACTAAATAGGCTGGAGTCTAGAATACCTACCACACTTTAAATAGCAATTTTCTTGTTGCAATGTTTTCTCTTAACTAAAATATGATGAAGAATTATAAAATTCTGGCGCGGAAGCAAATATTTATATGATTTTTTACAAAAATGAATTTAGATTTTACTTATTCTTGATGAATACGTTGTATATTGTAAGCTACATGAGCTGGATTCTAAAATACCTACCACACTTAAAATAGCAATTTTCTTGTTGCAATGTTTCCTATTAGCTAAAACATGAAGAAGAATTATAAAATTCGGGCGCGTGAGCAAATATTTATATGATTTTTTACAAATATAAAGACAGATTTTACCAATTCTTGATGAATACGTTATATATTGTAAGCTACATGGGCTGGATTCTATAATACCTACCACACTTGAAATAGCAATTTTCTTGTTGCAATGTTTTCTTTTAGCTAAAATATGATGAAGAATTATAAAATTCGGGCGCGGAAGCAAATATTTATATGATTTTTTACAAAAATAAAGTCAGATTTTACCTATTCTTGATGAATAAGTTGTATATTGTAAGCTACATATGCTGGATTCTAGAATACGTACCACACTTGAAATAGGAATTTTCTTGTTGCAATGTTTTCTTTTAGCTAAAATATGATGAAGAAATATAAAATTCAGGCGCGGAAGAAAATATTTATATGATTTTTTACAAAAATAAAGTCAGATTTTACCTATTCTTGAAATGGATATTTTTGTTAAAACATTCATATTCATGCTTTACGATCAATAATATGGATAATTTGAGCAATGGACTTGCAAAAGTGACCATAACGTGGTACCAATCAGATATTAAACATTCAATATTCGGGTGTCATTTTAATGAATACGTTGTATATTGTAAGATGGGCTGGATTCTAGAATAACTACCACACATGAAATAGCAATTTTCTTGTTGCAATGTTTTATTTTAGCTAAAATATTATAAAGTATTATAAAATTCGGGCGCGGCAGCAAATATGTAAATGATTTTTTACAAAAATAAAATCAGATTTCACCTATTCTTGATGAATAGGTTGAATTTTAAAAGCTATATGGGCTGGACTCTAGAATACCTACCACACTTGAAATAGCAATTTTCTTGCTGCAATGTTTTCTTTTAGCTAAAATATAACAGAGAATTATAAAATTCGGACGCGGAAGCAAATATTTATATGATTTTTTATAAAAATAAAGTCAGATTTTACCTATTCTTTATGAATACGTTGTATATTGTACGCTACATGGGCTAGATTCTAGAATACCCACCACACATGAAATAGCAAATTTCTTGTTGCAATGTTTTTTTTTAGCTAAAATATAATGAAGAATTATAAAATTCGGACGCGGAAGCAAATATTTATATGATTTTTTACAAAAAAAAGTCAGATTTTACCTATTCTTGAAATGGATATTTTTGTTAAAACATTCATATTCATGCTTTAGGATCTATACTATGGATAATTTTAGCATAGGACATGCAAAAGTGACCATAACGTGGTACCAATCAGATATTAAACATTCAATTTTCGGGTGTCATTTTAATGAATACGTTGTATATTGTAAGATGCATGGGCTAGATTCTAGAATACTACCACACTTGAAATAGCAATTTTCTTGTTGCAATATTTTCTTTTAGCTATAATATGATGAAGAAATATAAAATTCGGGCGCAAAAGCAAATATTTATATGATTTTTTACAAAAATAAAGTCAGATTTTACCTATTCTTGATGAATACGTTGTATATTGTTAACTACATGGGCTGGATTCTAGAATACCTACCAAACTTAAAATAGCAATTTTCTTGTTGCAATGTTTTCTTTTAGCTAAAATATGATGAAGAATTATAAAATTCGGGCTCGGAAGCACATATTTATATGATTTTTTACAAAAATAAAGTTAGATTTTACCTTTTCTTGATGAATACGTTGTATGTAAGCTACATGGGCTGGACACTAGAATACCCACCACACATGAAATAGCAAATTTCTTGTTGCAATGTTTTCTTTTAGCTAAAATATGATGAAGAATTATAAAATTCGGACGCGGAATCAAATATTTATATGATTTTTTTATAAAAATAAAGTCATATTTTACCTATTCTTTATGAATACGTTGTATATTGTAAGCTACATCGGCTAGATTCTAGAATACCCACCACACATGAAATAGCAAATTTCTTGTTGCAATGTTTTCTTTTAGCTAAAATATGATGAAGAATTATAAAATACGGGCGCGGAAGCAAATATTTATATGATTTTTTACAAAAATTAAGTCAGATTTTACCTTTTCTTGATGAATACGTTGTATATTGTAAGCTACATGGGTTGGATTCCAGAATACCTACCACACTTTATATAGCAATTTTCTTGTTGCAATATTTTCTTTTAGCTAAAATATGATGAAATATTATAAAATTCGGTGGCAGAAGCAAATATTTATATGATTTTTTACATAAATAATGTCAGCTTTTACTTTTTCTTGATGAATACGTTGTTTATTGTAAGCTACATGGGCTAGATTCTAGAATACCTACCACACTTGAAATAGCAATTGTCTTGTTGCAATGTTTTCTTTTAGCTAAAATATAATAAAGAATTATAAAATTCGGGCGCGGAAGCAAATATTTATATGATTTTTACAAAAATAAAGTCAGATTTTACGTATTCTTGAAATGGCTATTTTTATTAAAAAATTCATATTCATGCTTTAGGATGTATACTATGGTTAATTTTAGCATAGGACATGCAAAAGTGACCATAACGTTGAACCAATTATATAATAAACATTCAATTTTCAGGTGTCATTTTAATGAATACGTTGTATAATGTAAGCTACATGGGCTGGAGTCTAGAATATCTACCACACATGAAATATAAATTTTCTTGTTGCAATGTTTTCTTTTAGCTAAAATAAGATTAAGAATTATAAAATTCGGGCGCGGAAGCAAATATTTATATGATTTTTTACAAAAATTATGTCAGGTTTTACATTTTCTTGATGAATACGTTGTATATTGTAAGCTACATGGACTGAATTCTAGAATACCTACCACACTTGAAAAAGCAATTTACTTGTTGCAATGTTTTCTTTTAGCTATAATATGATGAAGATTATAAAATTCGGACGCGGAAGCAAATATTTATATGATTTTTTACAAAAAAAAGTCAGATTTTACCTATTCTTGAAATGGAAATTTTTGTTAAAACATTCATATTCATGCTTTAGGATCTATACTATGGATAATTTTAGCATAGGACATGCAAAAGTGACCATAACGTGGTACCAATCATATAATAAACATTCAATTTTCAGGTGTCATTTTGATGAATACATTGTATAATGTAAGCTACATGGGCTGGAGTCTAGAATATCTACCACACATGAAATAGCAATTTTCTTGTTGCAATGTTTTCTCTTAGCTAAAATATAATGAAGAATTATAAAATTCGGGCGCGGAAGCAAGTATTTATATGATTTTTACAAAAATAATGTCAGATTTTACCTTTTCTTGATGAATACGTTGTATATTGTAAGCTACATGGGCTGGATTCTAGAATACCTACCACACTTAAAATATCAAATTTCTTGTTGCAATGTTTTCATTTAGCTAAAATATGATGAAGAATTATAAAATTCAGGCGCGGAAGCAAATATTTGTATGATTTTTTACAAAAATAAAGTCAGATTTTACCAATTCTTGATGAATACGTTATATATTTTAAGCTACATGGGCTGGATTCTAGAATACCTACTACACTTGAAATAGCAATTTGGTAGTTTCAATGTTTTCTTTTAGCTAAAATATAACGAAGAATTATAAAATTCGGGCGCGGAATGAAATATTTATAGGATTTATTACAAAAAGAAAGTCACATTTTACCTATTCTTGATGAATACGTCGTATATTGTAAACTACATGGGCTAGATTCTAGAATACCCACCACACTTGAAATAGCAAATTTCTTGTTGAAATGTTTTCTTTTAGCTAAAATATGACAAAGAATTATAAAATTCGGGCGCGGAAGCAAATATTTATATGATTTTTACAAAAATAAAAGTCAGATTTTACCTATTCTTGATGAATACGTTGTGTATTGTAAGCTACATAGGCTGAATTCTAGAATACCTACCACACTTGAAATAGCAATTTTCTTGTTGCAATGCTTTCTTTTAGCTAAAATATGATAAAGAATTATAAAATTCAGGCGCGGAAGCAAATATTTATATGATTTTTTACAAAAATTAAGTTAGATTTTACCTATTCTTGAAATGGATATTTTTGTTAAAACATTCATATTCACGCTTTAGGATCTATAATATGGATAATTTTAGCATTGGACATGCAAAAGTGACCACAACATGGTACTAATCAGATAATAAACATTTAATTTTCGGGTGTCATTTTAATGTATTCGTTGTATAATGTAAGCTACATGGGCTGGATTCTATAATACCTACCACACTTGAAATAGCAATTTTCTTGTTGCAATGATTTTTTTAGCTAAAATATGATGAAGAATTATAAAATTCGGGCGCGGAAGCTAATATTTATATGATTTTTTGTAAAAATAATGTCAGATTTTACCTTTTCTTCATAACTACGTTGTATATTGTAAGCTACATGGGCTGGATTCTAGAATACCTACTACACTTGAAATAGCAATTTTCTAGTTGCAATGTTTTCTTTTAGCTAAAATATAATGAAGATTTATAAAACTCGGGCGCGGAATCAAATATTTATATGATTTATTACAAAAAGAAAGTCACATTTTACCTATTCTTGATGAATTCGTTGTATATTGTGAGCTACATGGGCTAGATTCTAATATACCCACCACACTTGAAATAGCAAATTTCTTGTTGAAATGTTTTCTTTTAGCTAAAATATGATGAAAAATTATAAAATTTAGGCGCGGAAGCAAATATTTATATGATTTTTTACAAAAATAAAATCAGATTTTACCTATTCTTGAAATGGATATTTTTGTTAAAACATTCATATTCATGCTTTAGGATCTATAATATGGATAATTTTAGCATTGGACATGCAAAAGTGACCACAACATGGTACTAATCAGATAATAAACATTTAATTTTCGGGTGTCATTTTAATGAATTCGTTGTATAATGTAAGTTACATGGGCTGGATTCTATAATACCTACCACACTTGAAATAGCAATTTTCTTGTTGCAATGTATTTTTTTAGCTAAAATATGATAAAGAATTATAAATTTCGGCGCGGGAGCAAATATTTATATAATTTTTTCAAAAATAAATTCAGATTTTACCTATTCTTGATGAATACGTTGTGAATTAAAAGCTATATGAACTGGATTCTAGAATACCTACAACACTTGAAATAGCAATTTTCTTGTTGCAATGTTTTCTTTTAGCTAAAATATGATGAAGAATTATAAAATTCGGGCGCGGAATTAAATATTTATATGATTTTTTTACAAAAATAAATTTAGATTTTACCTATTTTTGATGAATACGTTGTATATTGTAAGCTACATGAGCTGGATTCTAGAATACCTACCACACTTGAAATAGCAATTTTCTTGTTGCAACGTTTGCTATTAGCTAAAACCTGATGAAGAATTTAAAAATTCTGGCGCGTGAGCAAATATTTATATGATTTTTTACAAAAATTAAGTCAGATTTTACCTATTCTTGATGAATACGTTGTATATTGTAGGCTACATGGGCTGGATTCAAGAATACCTACCACACTTGAAATAGCAATTTTCTTGTTGCAATGTTTTCTTTTAGCTAAAATATGATGAAGAATTATAAAATTCGGGCGCGGAAGCTAATGTTTATATGACATTTACAAAAATAAAGTCAGATATTACCTTTTCCTGATGAATACGTTGTATATTGTTTGAAATGGATATTTTTGTTAAAACATTCATATTCATGCTTTAGGATCTATAATATGGATAATTTTAGCATTGGACATGCAAATGTGACCATAACGTGGTACCAATCAGATAATGAACATTAAATTTTCGGGTGACATATTAAAGAATACGTTGTACAATGTTAGCTACATGGGCTAGATTCTAGAATACCTACCACACTTGAAATAGCAATTTTTTTGTTGCAATAATTTCTTTTAGCTAAAATATGATAAAGAATTATAAAATTCCGGCGCGGAAGCAAATATTTATATGATTTTTTCAAAATAAATTCAGATTTTACCTATTCTTGATGAATTCGTTGTATATTAAAAGCTATATGTGCTAGATTCTGGAATACCTATTACACTTGAAATAGCAATTAACTTGTTGCAATGTTTTCTTTTAACTAAAATATGATGAAGAATTTTGTAAAATATCATATAAATATTTGCTTCCGCGCCCGAATTTTATAATTTTTCATCATATTTTAGCAAAAAGAAAACATCGCAACAAGAAAATTGCTATTTCAAGTGTGGTAAATACTCTAGAGTCCAGCCCATGTAGCTTACAATATGCAACGTATTCATCATGAAAAGGAAAAATTTTAATTTATTTTTGTAAAAAATCATATAAATATTAGCTACAGCGTCCGAATTTTATAATTTTTTATCATATTGCAGCTAGAACAATACATTGCAACAAGAAAATTGCTATTTCTAGTGTGGTAGGTATTCTAGAATCCAGCCCACGTAGCTTACAATATACAACGTATTCATTAAGAATAGGTAAAATCTGACATTATATTTTATAAAATCATATAAATATTTGCTTCCGCACCTGAATTTTATAATTCTTCATCATATTTTAGCTAAGAGAAAACATTGCAACAAGAAAATTTCTATTTCAAGTGTGGTAGGTATTCTAGAATCCAGCCCATGTGGCTTACAATATACAACGCATTCATCAAGTATATTTAAAATCTGACTTTATATTTGTAAAAAATCATATCAATATTTGCTTCCGCGCCCGAATTTAAAAATTTTTCATCATATTTTAGCTAAAAGAAAACATGGCAACAAGAAAATTGCTATTTCAAGTGTGGTAGGTTTTCTGGAATCCAGCCAATGTAGCTTACAATATACAACATATTCAACAAGAATAGGTAAAATCTGAATTTATTTTTGTAAAAAATCATACAAATATTTGCTTCCGTGCCCGAATTTTATAATTCTTCATCATATTATAGCTAAAAGTAAACATTGCAACAAGCATATTGCTATTTCAAGTGTGGTAGGTATCCTGGAATTCAGCCCATGTAGCTTACAATATACAACGTATTCATTAAAATGACACCCGAAAATTAAATGTTTATTATCTGATTGGTTCCACGTTACGGTCACTTTTGCATGCCCAATGCTGAAATTGTCCATAGTATAGATCCTAAAGCATGAATATGAATGTTTAAAAAAAAAATATCCATTTAAAGAATAGGTAAAATCTGACTTTATTTTTGTAAAATATCATATAAATATTTGCTTCCGCGCCCGAATTTCATAATTCTTCATCATATTTTAGCTAAAAGAAAACATTGCAACAAAAAAATTTCTATTTCAAGTGTGGTAGGTATTCTAGAATCCAGCCCATGTAGCTTACAATATACAACGTACTCATCAAGAAAAGGTAAAATCTTACTTTATTTTTGTAAAAAATCATATAAATATTTGCTTCCGCGCCCGAATTTTATAAATTTTCATCATATTTTCGCTAAAAGAAAACATTGCAACAAGAAAATTTCTATTTCTAGTGTGGTAGGTATTTAGAATCTAGCTCATGTAGCTTACAATATACAACGTATTCATCAAGAAAAGGTAAAGTCTTACTTTATTTTTGTAAAAAATCATATAAATATTTGCTTCCGCGCCCGAATTTTATAATTTTTCATCATATTTTAGCTAAAAAGAAATTATTGCAACAAGAAAATTGCTATTTCAAGTATGGTAGGTATTCTAGAATCCAGCCCATGTAGCCTACAATATACATAGTATTCATCAAGAAAAGGTAAAATCTGACATTATATTTGTAAAAAATCATATAAATATTTACTTCCGCGCCCGAATTTTATAATTCTTCATCATATTTTAGCTAAAAGAAAACATTGCAACAAGAAAATAGCTATTTCAAGTGTGGTAGGTATTCTAGAATCCAGCCCATGTAGCTTACAATATACAACGGATTCATCAAGAATAGGTAAAATCTGATCTTATTTTTGTAAAAAATCATATATATATATATATATATATATATATATATATATATATATATATATATATATATATATATATATATATATATATATATATATATGCTTCCGCACCTGAATTTTTATAATTCTTCATCATATTTTAGCTAAAAGAAAACATTGCAACAAGAAAATTGCTATTTCTAGTGTGGTAGGTATTCTAGAATTCAGCCCATGTAGCTTACAGTATTCAACGTATTCATCAAGAAAAGGTAAAATCTTTCAATATATTTGTAAAAAATCATATAAATATTTACTTCCGCGCCCGAATTTTATAATTCTTCATCATATTTTAGCTAAAAGAAAACATTGCAACAAGAAAATAGCTATTTCAAGTGTGGTAGGTATTCTAGAATCCAGCCCATGTAGCTTACAATATACAACGTATTCATCAAGAATAGGTAAAATCTGAATTTATTTTTGTAAAAAATCATACAAATATTTGCTTCCGTGCCCGAATTTTATAATTCTTCATCACATTATAGCTAAAAGTAAACATTGCAACAAGGAAATTGCTATTTCAAGTGTGGTAGGTATTCTGGAATCCAGCCCATGTAGCTTACAATATACAACGTATTCATTAAAATGACACCCGAAAATTGAATGTCTATTATCTAATTGGTACCACGTTACGGTCACTTTTGCATGTTCAATGCTGAAATCATCCCTAGTATAGATCCTAAAGCATGAATATGAATGTTTTAACAAAATATTCATTTAAAGAATAGGTAAAGTCTGGCTTTATTTTTGTAAAAAAATCATATAAATATTTGTTTCCGCGCCCGAATTTTATAATTTTTCATCATATTTTAGCTAAAAGAAAACATTACAATAAGAAAATTTCTATTTCAAGTATGGTAGGTATTCTAGAATCCAGCCCATGTAGCTTACAATATACAACGTATTCATTAAAATAACACCCGAAAATTAAATGTTTATTATCTGATTGGTACCATGTTATGGTCACTTTTTTAGCTTACAATATACAACGTATTCATTAAGAATAGGTAAAATCTGACTTGATTTTTGTAAAAAATTATATTAATATTTGTTTCCGCGCCCGAATTTTATATTTCTTCATTATATTTTAGCTAAAAGAAAACATTGCTACAAGAAAATTGCTATTTCAAGTGTGGTAGCTATTCTAGAATCCAGCCCATGTAGCTTAAAATATACAACGTATTCATCAAGAAAAGGCAAAATCTGACTTTATTTTTGTAAAAAATCATATAAATGTTTGCTTCCGCGCCCGAATTTTATAATTTTTCATCATATTATAGGTAGAAGAAAACATTGCAACAAGAATATTGCTATTTTAAGTGTGGTAGGTATTCTAGAATCCAGCCCATGTAGCTTACAATATACAACGTATTCATCAAGAATAGGTAAAATCTGACTTTATTTTTGTAAAAAATCATATAAATATTTGCTTCCGCGCCAGAATTTTATAATTCTTCATCATATTTTAGCTAAAAGAAAACATTGCAACAAGAAAATTGCTATTTCAAGTGTGGTAGATATTCCAGAATCCAGACCAAGTAGCTTACAATATACAACGTATTCAGCAAGAATAGGTAAAATCTGACTTTATTTTTGTAAAAAATCAAATAAATATTTGCTTACGCGCCTGAATTCTATAATTCTTCATTATATTATATCTAAAAGAACACATTGCAACAAGAAAATTGCTATTTCAAGTGTGGCACGTATTCTAGAATCCAGCCCATATAGCTTACAATATACAACGTATTCATTAAAATGATACCCGAAAATTAAATGTTTATTATCCGACTGGTACCACGTTATGGTCACTTTTCCATGTCCAATGCTAAAATTATCCATAGAATAGATCCTAAAGCATGAATATGAATGTTTTAACAAAAATATCCATTTCAAGAATAGGTAAAATCTAACATTATTTTTGTAAAAAATCATATAAATGTTTGCTTTCGCGCTCGAATTTTATTATTCTTCATCATATTTCAGCTAAAATAGAACATTGCTACAAGAAAATTGCTATTTCAAGTGTGGTAGGTATTCTACAATCCAGCCCATATAGCATACAATATACAACGTATTCATCAAGAATAGGTAAAATCTGACTTTATTTTTGTAAAAAATCATATAAATATTCGCTTCCGCGCCCGAATTTTATAATTCTTCATCATATATTAGCTAACAGAAAACATTGCAACAAGAAAATTGCTATTTCAAGTGTGGTGGTATTCTAGAATCCAGCCCATGTAGCTTACAATCTACAACTTATTCATCAAGAATAGGTAAATTCTGATTTTATTTTTGTAAAAAATCATATAAATATTTGCTTCCGCGCCCGAATTTTATAATTCTTTATCATATTTTAGCTAAAAGAAAACATTGCAACAAGAAAATTGCTATTTTAAGTGTGGTAGGTAATCTGGAATCCAGGTAGTATAGCTTACAATATACAACGAATTCATTAAAATGACACCCGAAAATTGAATGTTTATTATCTGATTGGTACCTCGTTATGGTCACTTTTGCATGTCCAATGCTAAAATTAATCAGAGTACAGATCCTAAAGCATGAATATGAATGTTTTAACAAAAATATCCATTTCAAGAATAGGTAAAAACAGACTTTATTTTTGTAAAAAATCATATAAATATTTGCTTCCGCGCCCGAATTTTATAATTTTTCATCATATTTTCGCTAAAAGAAAACATTGCAACAAGAAAATTGCTATTTCAAGTGTGGTGGTATTCTAGAATCCAGCCCATGTAGCTTACAATCTACAACTTATTCATCAAGAATAGGTAAAATCTGACTTTATTTTTGTAAAAAATCATATAAATATTTGCTTCCGCGCCCGATTTTTATAATTCTTTATTATTTTAGCTAAAAGAAAACATTGCAACAAGAAAATTGCTATTTTAAGTGTGGTAGGTAATCTGGAATCCAGGTAGTATAGCTTGCAATATACAAGGTATTTATTAAAATGACACCCGAAATTTGAATGTTTATTATCTGATTGGTACCTCGTTATGGTCACTTTTGCATGTCCAATGCTAAAATTAATCATAGTATAGATCCTAAAGCATGAATATGAATGTTTTAACAAAAATATCCATTTCAAAAATAGGTAAAATCTGACATTATTTTTGTAAAAAATCATATAAATATTTGCTTTCGCGCTCGAATTTTATAATTCACTCTGAGATAGCGCGTAAAAGAAAACATTTTAATAAGAAAATTGCTATTTCAAGTGTGGTAGGTAATCTAGAATCCAGCCCATGTAGCTTACAATATACAACGTATTCATTAAAATGACACCGGAAAATTAAATGTTTATTATCTGATTGGTACCAAGTTATGGTAACTTTTGCATGGCCAATGCTAAAATTATCCATAGTATAGATCATAAAGCATGATTCTGAATGTTTTAACAAAAATATCCATTTCAAGAATAAGCAAAATCTAACTTTATTTTTGTAAAAAATCATATAAATATTTGCTTCCACGCCCGAATTTTATAATTTTTCATTATATTTTAACTAAAAGAAAACATAGCAACAAGAAAATTGCTATTTCAAGTGTGGTAGGTATTCTAGAATCCAGCCCACTTAGCTTACAATATACAACGTATTCATCAAGAATAGGTAAAATCTGACATTATATTTTAAAAAATCATATAAATATTTGCTACTGCGCCCGAATTTTATAATTCTTTATCATATTTTCGCTAAAAGAAAACATTGCAACAAGAAAATTGCTATTTCAAGTGTGGTGGTATTCTAGAATCCAGCCCATGTAGCTTACAATCTACAACTTATTCATCAAGAATAGGTAAAATCTGACTTTATTTTTGTAAAAAATCATATAAATATTTGCTTCCGCGCCCGATTTTTATAATTCTTTATCATATTTTAGCTAAAAGAAAACATTGCAACAAGAAAATTGCTATTTTAAGTGTGGTAGGTAATCTGGAATCCAGGTAGTATAGCTTACAATATACAACGAATTCATTAAAATGACACCCGAAAATTGAATGTTTATTATCTGATTGATACCTCGTTATGGTCACTTTTGCATGTCCAATGCTAAAATTAATCATAGTATAGATCCTAAAGCATGAATATGATTGTTTTAACAAAAATATCCATTTCAAAAATAGGTAAAATCTGACATTATTTTTGTAAAAAATCATATAAATATTTGCTTCCGCGCTCGAATTTTATAAATCTTCATCATATTTTAGCTAAAAGAAAACATTTTAATAAGAAAATTGCTATTTCAAGTGTGGTAGGTAATCTAGAATCCAGCCCATGTAGCTTACAATATACAACGTATTCATTAAAATGACACCGGAAAATTAAATGTTTATTATCTGATTGGTACCAAGTTATGGTAACTTTTGCATGGCCAATGCTAAAATTATCCATAGTATAGATCATAAAGCATGATTATGAATGTTTTAACAAAAATATCCATTTCAAGAATAAGCAAAATCTGACTTTATTTTTGTAAAAAATCATATAAATATTTGCTTCCACGCCCGAATTTTATAATTTTTCATTATATTTTAACTAAAAGAAAACATAGCAACAAGAAAATTGCTATTTCAAGTGTGGTAGGTATTCTAGAATCCAGCCCACTTAGCTTACAATATACAACGTATTCATCAAGAATAGGTAAAATCTGACATAATATTTTAAAAAATCATATAAATATTTGCTACCGCGCCCGAATTTTATAATTCTTTATCATATTTTAGCTAAAAGAAAACATTGCAACAAGAAAATTGCTATTTTAAGTGTGGTAGGTAATCTAGAATCCAGCCCATGTAGCTTACAATATACAAGGTATTTATTAAAATGACACCCGAAAATTGAATGTTTATTATCTAAATGGTACCAATTTATAGTCACTTTTGCATGGCCAATGCTAAAATTATCCATAGTATAAATCCTAAAGCATGTATATGTATGTTTTAACAAAAATATCCATTTCAAGAATCGGTAAAAACTGACTTTATTTTTGTAAAAAATCTTATAAATATTTGCTTCCGCGCCCGAATTTTATAATTTTTCATCATATTTTCGCTAAAAGAAAACATTGCAACAAGAAAATTGCTATTTCAAGTGTGGTAGTTATTCAAGAATTCTACCCATGTAGCTTACAATATACAACATATTCAACAAGAATAGGTAAAATCCGAATTTATTTTTGTAAAAAATCATACAAATATTTGCTTCCGTGCCCGAATTTTATAATTTTTTATCATATTTTAGCAAAAAGAAATTATTGCAACAAGAAAATTGCTATTACAAGTATGGTAGGTATTCCAGAATCCAGCCCATGTAGCCTACAATATACATCGTATTCATCAAGAATAGGTAAAATCTGACTTTATTTTTAGTAAAAAATCATATATATATTAGCTTCCGCACCTGAATTTTATAATTCTTTATCATATTTTGGCGAAAAGAAAACATTGCAACAAGAAAATTGCAATTTCAAGTGTGGTAGGTATTCTAGATTCCAGCCCATGTAGCTCACAATATACAACGTACTCATTAAAATAACACCCGAAAATTGAATGTTTATTATCTGATTGGTACCACGTTATGGTCACTTTTTTATCTTACAATATACAACGTATTCATCAAGAATAGGTAAAATCTGACTTGATTTTTGTAAAAAAATTATATTAATATTTATTTCCGCGCCCGAATTTTATAATTCTTCATCATATATTAGCTAAAAGAAAACATTGCAACAAGAATAGTGCTATTTCAAGTGTAGTAGGTATTCTAGAATCCAGCCCATGTAGCTTACAATATACAACGTATTCATCAAGAATAGGTAAAATCTGACTTTATTTTTGTAAAAAATCATATAAATATTTGCTTCCGCGCCAGAATTTTATAATTCTTCATCATATTTTAGCTAAAAGAACCCATTGCAACAAGAAAACTGCTATTCCAAGTGTGGTAGGTATTCTAGAATCCAGCCTATATAACTTACTATATACAACGTATTCATTAAAATGACACTTGAAAATTAAATATTTATTATCTGATTGGTACCACGTTATGGACACTTTTCCATGTCCAATGCTAATATTATCCATAGAATTGATCCTAAAGCATGAATATGAATGTTTTAACAAAGATATCCATTTTAAGAATAGGTAAAATCTGACATTATTTTTGTAAAAAATCATACAAATGTTTGCTTTCGCGCTCGAATTTTATTATTCTTCAACATATTTTAGCTAAAAGAGAACATTGCTACAAGAAAATTGCTATTTCAAGTGTGGTAGGTAATCTGGAATCCAGGTAGTATAGCTTACAATATGCAACGAATTCATTAAAATGACACCCGAAAATTGAATGTTTATTATCTGATTGGTACCTCGTTATGGTCACTTTTGCATGTCCAATGCTAAAATTAATCATAGTATAGATCCTAAAGCATGAATATGAATGTTTTAACAAAAATATCCATTTCAAAAATATGTAAAATCTGACATTATTTTTGTAAAAAATCATATACATATTTGTTTCCGCGCCCGAATTTTATAATTCTTCATCATATTATAACTAAAAGAAAACATTGCAACAAGAAAATTGCTATTTCAAGTATGGTAGGTAATCTAGAATCCAGCCCATGTAGCTTACAATATATAACGTATTTATTAAAATGACACCGGAAAATTGAATGTTTATTATCTGATTGGTACCTCGTTATGGTAACTTTTGCATGGCCAATGCTAAAATTACCCATGGTATAGATCATAAAGCATGAATATGAATGTTTTAACAAAAATATCCATTTCAAGAATAAGTAAAATCTGACTTTATTTTTGTAAAAAATCATATAAATATTTGCTTCCACGCCCGAATTTTATAATTTTTCATTATATTTTAGCTAAAAGAAACTATTGCAGCAAGAAAATTGCTATTTCAAGTGTGGTAGGTATTCTAGAATCCAGCTCACGTAGCTTACAATATACAACGTATTCATCAAGAATAGGTAAAATCTGACTTTACTTTTTTAAAAAACCATATAAATATTTGCTTCCGAGCCTGAATTTTATAATTTTTTATCATATTTTAGCTAAAAAAAAAAACATTGCAACAAAAAATTGCTATTTCAAGTGCGGTAGGTAATCTAGAATCCAGCCCATGTAGCTTACATAATACATAGTAATATTCAAGAATATGTAAAATCTGACTTTATTTTTGTAAAAAATGTATAAATATTTGCTTCCGCGCCCGAATTTTATAATTTTTTATCATATTTTAGCTAAAAGAAAACATTGCAACAAGAAATTGCTATTTCAAGTGTGGTAGGTATTCTAGAATTCAGCCCATGTAGCTTACATTATACAACGTATTCATCAAGATAAGGTAAAATCTGACTTTGTTTTTGTAAAAAATCATATAAATATTTGCTTCCGCGCCTGAATTTTATAATTCTTCACCATATTTTAGCTAAAAGAAAACATTGCAACAAGAAAATTGCTATATCAAGTGTGGTAGGTATTCTAGAATCTAGCCCACGTAGCTTATAATATACAACGTATTCATCAAGAATAGGTAAAATCTGACTTTATTTTTGTAAAAAATCATATAAATATTTGCTTTCGCGCCCGAAATTCATAATTCTTCATCATATTTTAGCTAAAAGAAAACATTGTAACAAGAAAATTTGCTATTTCAAGTGTGGTAGGTATTCTAGAATCCAGCCCATGTAGCTTGCAATATACATCGTATTCATTAAAACGACACCCGAAAATTAAATGTTTATTATCTGATTGGTACCACGTTATGGTCACTTTTGCATGTCCAATGCTAAAATTATCCATACTATAGATCCTAAAGCTTGGATATGAATGTTTTAACAAATATAACCATTTCAAGAATAGGTAAAATCTGACTTTATTTTTGAAAAAAATCATATAAATATTTACTTCCGCGCCCGAATTTTATAATTCTTTATCATAATTTAGCTATAAGAAAACATTGCAACAAGAAACTTGCTATTTCAAGTGTGTTAGGTATTATAGAATCCAGCTCATGTAGCTTACAATATACAACGTATTCATCAAGAAAAGGTAAAATCTAACTTTATTTTTGTAAAAAATCATATAAATATTTGCTTCCGCGCCCGAATTTTATAATTCTTTATCATATTTTAGCTAAAAGAAAAAATGGCAACAAGAAAATTGCTATTTCAAGTGTGGTAGGTATTCTAGAATCCAGCCCATGTAGCTTACAATATACAACGCATTCATCAAGAAAAGGGAAATCTGACTTTATTTTTGTAAAAAATCATATAAATATTTGCTTCCGCGCCCGAAGTTTATAATTTTTATCATATTTTAGCTGAAAGAAAACATATCAACAAGAAATTTCTATTTTAAGTGTGGTCGGTATTCTAGAATCCATCCCATGTAGCTTACAATATACAACGTATTCTTAAAAAATAGGTAAAATCTGACTTTATTTTTGTAAAAAATCCTACAAATCTTTGCTTCCGCGCCCGAATTTTGTAATTCTTCATCATATATAAGCTAAAAGAAAACATTGCAACAAGAAAATTGCTATTTCAAGTGTGGTAGGTATTCTAGAATCCAGCCCATGTAGCTTACAATATACAAGGTATTCGTCAAGAATGTCAAATCTGACTTTATTTTTGTAAAAAATCATATAAATATTTGCTTCCGCGCCCGAATTTTATAATTCTATATCATATTTTAGCTTAAAGAAAAATTGCAACTAGAAAATTGATATTTCAAGTGCAGTAGGTATTCTAGAATCCAGTCCACGTAGCTTACAATATACAACGTATTCATCAAGAAAAGGTAAAATACGACTTTATTTTTGTAAAAAATCACATAAATATTTGCTTCCGCGCCCGAATTTTATAATTTTTTATCATATTTTAGCTAAAAGAAAACATTGCAACAAGAAAATTTCTATTTTAATTGTGGTAGGTATTCTAGAATACAGCCCATGTAGCTTACAATATACAACGTATTCATCAAGAAAAGGTAAAATCTAACTTTATTTTTGTAAAAAATCA